>DWEI01003538.1:0-12723 GCA_018245875.1 Mysoria ambigua | reverse complement strand
GGTTATATATGACGCAATAAATTGGCGTATTGTCGGTCATCGAGCAGTTTTGAACGCTGTATTCCAGACCTTTGTTCCCATTTTAACTGTAATAGATTTTGAACCGCTCCGAGGAGGTCTATAAAGATGTCCTACAAAAACTAACGTGCGACTGCTTAAGATATTTCAGCTACATTGTCACATTGTTGGGCAGAGCGTCTGCCGTTAGGGTTGCTACTAATTGTGAAATAAATAACAAAAGTGTTAATAATGTACACATATGTGTATTAACGTATAACTGTTTTAAATAATCAAAATTTTTCATTTAATAGACAGTTTTAAAAATTTGTATAACGCAATCATCATCATCAACTCTTTTAATCATTTACTATTGAACACGCGTATTCCTATACTTATAATATAAGGGTTACATTTAAGTATGTAATCTGTGAACAGTGTATCAAAATGTTAAAAAGAAACATGTATGGGTATATAAACTAAACTTTAGTACCTATGAAAAGTTAAACGTACAATCATGGCTATTATCCCCGAAGAGGTAAACAGAGCAGGGTACACAACCACGTTTGACTACAAGTTAAATTAGAAAAACTTTACGTAACTTTACGTAATACTTTAATTAATATAATATCGAGAAGTTCATTATGTTCTATATATATAAATATATATGCGTGAGTGGACAGCCCTATCGGCTCTACAAACGAAATACGCATAATATTCGCCGTTCGGACGCAACACAATATAGTTTTAACAAGTGGACGCCGTGAAATTGCGTTTGGCTACGGTATCAATAGAGGTATCATCGCATTTTATGTTTGACAAATTGGACGTCAACAATACGCCCCTTTCCGGCACAGGCGCAAGCTCTTACACATTATACAAAGCGACGCATAACTAGTCTCTACATCTCTACTACAGACATGACATGTTGGTAGCGTAATGTAGAGACACACGACATTGATACAACGACCGTTGTGTATTTGTTACCGTATTTAATATACATATATAAAAACACGAAAAGCTACACTATTGGCATATGGTCACCGTCTATTATAAGTATTGATCACATCGGAAAACTGTATTTTTAATGCACATGTATGTAATACGTTTTGAAAAAATTGTATTTTTAAACAGGTGCTAGTCATTTTTTACTATCACCTAATTGTTTTAACATCATTTTTATTAAAACCGAGGTAAGAAAAGACCAATTATGAAAGAATAAGAACGAACCTATTCACTAGTACCACGACTACGAGAGTGACAATCGTGAGATAAAAATTTACTTGCGATATCTCGCGATATTAACTAAAAGCCCAATGACTCATTAACGTTGGCGGAATTAATCTGCGTGGAAGTTTACATATGAACAGGTATGACGCTACTACTCGTTGCATTTACTATGAAAAGCCCATTTATGCTGGTCACTGGATCATTCACAGAGTTTAATATACATTGCGGACGAAACAACCTGATGTTTATATCGGCTGCGTTGGAACAAGTATTGTATACCGCTATTAAATAAAGATTGATCGTTTTACAGTAATTGGTATTACAGTCCGTGACGTCAAACTAGAATTGCTGATACAAATTAACTTTTGAATGCGCTCATATTGAGGTGTGGAAATTACAATTCTATTGTGGAAAATGCCATTTAAAATGTTTCCTATGCACCTAGCTTATTCAGTAAGTAAACCATATGTGTTTTTATTTCTTTGCAACAAATGTAAGGAAAAGTTCCCTTATAAAGTTACTGGTCCGTTGACTTAATTGGGTACCGATCGCATGCTAAGTCGCAGGTTGCTGGTTCGATTCCCACCTAAGACAAATGTTTTGCGCATATTCGTAGTATTCGTTTATTTTATATACTAGTGTATATAGTATATAGTTACCATCCACTTTTACTGCAACAAATCATCACAAATTAATCACGAATTAAAATTACCCTATTAAATATTCTACAATTTAAACAGGCAAATAAAAAACAATGCTCATTTGATTACACATTATAGACCGTAACGATTTAGGTGCATCCATGCTGAGAGGTAAACATGACTGGTGAAACGTGGGAGCGTTCTGAATTCCTATGGCCACCTCTTCGGGAATTACAGGCGTGATGTTACGTTAAAATGATGTGAATCGTCGTGATGGTGACATATAGATATACATAATTCACATGTGTGTATAAATTAAAACACATCTTCTAAATAAAATGGAAAGATACTAAAGAAATATGTAATTGAAATTATAAATATAACGAAATAATAATTTAACAGTCGAACATCGGTTATATATTATCACTGCCAAGGCTAGCTACATGTACAGACATAGGTGCGACGAACGGACACCTGTGTGGAATATTACTAATAATACAACAGTATATTTTCCTTGTTTATGTGAAGAAAGTCACGTTTCCGAACGTTAATTGTATGAGCTTATACAAATGTAACCGACGAACAGATTTATATTAATCGTAAGAAAACACCGAAATGACTCGACAATAAACGCTTGCTCGACAGGAAAACTGTGGTATTATATTGTTAATAATTATACAAACATTTATTTAGGGAAATATTTTTATTAAGGATTTAACCGCAGCGGTTAACCGAAGTGTTATTGTCAATTAATTGATTAATCAATGATTACAGCTATTTATATTATTATTAATAATCATTAATCAGCGTGTGTCTTGCTTACTTTAATCCATATATCAAATTTCGGCGATGACTCATTTTTAACATAATTTATTTACGTAACAATTTATTTCTGTAATAAAATATATGTAATAAACTTTATATGTAAACCGGTAAGGCATTTAAACTCGATCGACGATACCACTTGGAAGGGTATCGTACAATGGCAACATTAACAAACACTACTAAAGATTTTATTACTTAACAAAAATGCGAGTAGAAAGCCGAATAAATTACTGAAATTCAAGAGTTACCGAAAACTTAATGCTGAAATTGTAAAAACTATATACTCTATACTTGTCGCTACCTGTGGCTAACTTCGCTCACATATCTGAATTACCACCATTCAACCATTTCTCTCTCATTTCATTGGTTAAGGATTGACTTCGAAAAGCATTCTTAAAAACTTGTGTTCTTCTTCATTACAGGTCATCAGCATACTAAAGAACATCGAAATCTATTACTCGATTTCAACGGAAAAATATAAAGGAAAAAACGATAATCAGTTCAAATTACGGACAGACTATGTTACTAGGATATATACAATATACAATAGCGAAGGATGTAATATTCAATTAAGGTACAACGACCTTTTAATATTCACCTTGTAATTGGACTAAAAATTACAATTGAGACAACAAATTAAAAAAAAAACAATTCTCTGACATTTAGGACATAGAAAAACACGAACGAAATATGACTGAAGAATCCATTAAAAGAGAAATCTCACTTGGGGGTATCCATGTTGGTATGTATGAAACAAACATAAACGTACCGCTATTAAACAAGATATAATAGCATAATTTCGTTTGATTTGACATGCCGAAACAATTTAATCATTATCTCGGTTGGAAAATTAGGTGCGATAGATGCGACCGATAACGACCTCAACTCGTATGCGCATAGAGTGGGGAATCGAATGGCCCGTGCGAGGATTATAAGTCTTGTGAGCTAGGGAAAGGCATGGCGGAGGAATTGGCGGTATTCGCCAACGACCGCGGCCGAGCGGCATTGCGAGCCGCCGGAGCCGGCCGACTGGGTGGGCAGGCCGCGGCGGTTGGCCCCACGGATCCCTTTTTGTTATCCATTTTCGAATTTAAAACAACGAACCATGCAAAACCGCGATTCGCGTTCGAAATATCATCTCGGCTCTCGATTCGCACGCGATCATACGCAATACGCCATCGCGGCTGGATCACGCGATACGCAAGGCACGTTTCATTATTATCCATACACACAACTGACTGACGTATGTATTGTTCAATACATACATCATCCCCGTTATCACGTTTTCGGGTCGGATAACGTGATAATTGTTGCAATGTTGCCCCGTCCGCAATTAAAAGGCGGGGAAAACATATGGGCGCACAATTAAAACATTACTGCTTCGACGCGAAATTATGTGGTAATTAGCTCGGCAATAATTAAATCCGAAGGACATTATAGTGGTAAAAAGTCGAGTGGGAAGTGATATTTTTTTTCCTTCAGCGGCACAGATAGTGGCGTTATTTAAGATACAGAGGCGAATTAATTGCGCTTAGACACATACAAAATTAATATATTTGTAATACGACTATAAACAGTTCTCTATTTAAAAACGACAACATGCCAATTGTTAATGTTCGCGTATTAAAAATATATCAAATCAAATATTATCATACTTTTAAAGATAATATTAAACTGTTTAGATCTCCGTTTTTACACTGTTTTCATATGTATTTACGTAACAGCTCTCGTAACTTGAATATACCGCCTCCCTTTTCCGCGTCAGTCAATTAATTGTATTATTAAATCATGACACAAACGCTTTGCACTTATTATTACTGATATCGTCACGGCAGTTCCCTAACGTGGTAGGTAGAGTGCAACGAACGCCGACTATCTTTATCTTCATAGAATCATAGTTTTGGCAAATTCACAGACCGCTCAGTCTTTTAATTATTGCAGAACAAAACGATTACGTATGTGCCCATGAATACTGTGTATGTATGTGTGAAAGCGTATATCTATTTTTTAATTTATCTTATAATGCGTGTAAGCAAAAGTAAACATATAAAAATATTTACATATAGATAATGCAATAAAGCTAACCGGAAAAAAACGTTAAGTAGGTAAATCCATGATATCACAGTTGAAATGCAAATATGTTTAAATGAATCTCATACATTATATCATACTAACGTTCAAATTTAAAAATATAAACTAAAAATTATTTAATTGGTATAATTCTGGTGAAATGGAAAAGAGACTAACACTCTGACGCTACATTACTCTGTGCGGCGGCAGGATAACTGTGTGAAAATTCCCATTGGGAGCGCTGCATGATGTCTTGTTGTCATTAGTGAAGCGGTACATGAAAACAGGACAACGAAGCGCACGATATACGCACGTACACACATGTACGGACATGCGTTCACCTACATGTGCGACACATAAGCGTCGAATTAAGATATTTGTACATAACAAGTTGTTAAACGTAACGCAGACGTAACATAACGTAACGTAATGTAACGCAGCTCAGTGCAGTGACGGCATATTCCGTGATCGGCAACGGTCGGATACGAAGAGCCGAAGGCATAGCTCAATAGCGTGGCGTTGGCGAGGCGTTTGACCGGCTGTAAATAGGAACGGATTAATATTGACGAAGTAAGAAAACAATAAAGATAACGCAGCCAACGGGTGGAGAAATCGAAACTACTGTTTGTTATATACATGTTTAAAATAATAACATCAAGTTACGTATTTAAAATTGAGCAAAGAAAATGCTACTTTTATGATCAAATGCGTACCTACCTTTAGTTTAAGACTGACCAATACTTTAAACTGCTGAAATAGGTCATAACAATCAAAATTCCGAGACCGTGTGAGTTGCTTCAAGGCATGGTATCTCAACGGGAAGGATTTACAAGACGAGTTTAATTTTTACTTTTAACCGTGACACTGCGATTTGTTCATAATAAATTTATTAGAGAAAATGAATAATTATTTGAGGTATAGAGTAGGAAGGCAACAGAAAAAAAATTCTTAATCTAGTATTAACATTATTTAAGATTTTTAATATTATGTACATATTATGTCATCAATTCAATTATTTAATTAAACTCATGAAATTTTCACTTCGAGAGGGATTTCAACTCATAAAAACCAATTTTGTAAAATAACGCATGTTTATAAATAATGTAGTTTTATAATTGACCAAACCACCAGTGAAACGGACCAAAAATCTTGGTAAATACTTTTATAACTAAAAAATATTTAATAGTATAATTTACCGAGCACTTCCAACGGAACATCGTAATACATTAAATTGTGGCACAATTTGTTTAAACGCTTCCTAATAAATACAAATCGATTATATATTTTGCGTCTTATACTATAATTAGTACTTTAAAGTAAAGGTGAAGGTTGACTGCCTCGTTGGTCGTGTTGGTTGAGGGTGCGACTGCCAATCGGGAGGTCCCGGGTTCGATTCCCTGGTCGAACTACTAAACTTTTCTACTTAGGTTTTCTAGTAGTGGTTCAGAGTTAAGATATGTGCCCAATGCATGGCAACAGGCTCACCACCTATTCCGTAGTGGGACGTAAACGTAACCGGTAAATCGTGGGAATGTTCCGCATTCCTTTGCCTACCCCTTCGGTGATTACAGGCGTGAAGTTACGTACGTGAATGTAATAATTGTTCAATACCTGAAGAACGTCCAGAACGCTTTCGCACTGATGAAACCATTCGATCAACATGACGCCAGAACGCGAGCCGCTCGTCTCACCGCACACAGTGTCACGCCATTGGTCAGCAACAACGATTTACAATACATAGTAATGAACCATAATCACACGTAAAAAAATAATTTCCTCAAAAATAGAAGCACGAAAAATATTAAAAATACCAAAATCAAATTTCGCACGAACACAAGCCTTGTGATTGATAGCACTAAGTCAGATACGCGTCAATGTGACAAAAGTCACACGCCATAGATAAAATCTAGACGGTATCCGGTTCCTAGGGGCGATTTAAAAATAATAAAGACGTCAATTGATGAGTAAATACTAGGAATAAAAAACGGCAAAATTATCATTATATTAGTACTCGTCCGTACAGTCAATATGGCGGGAAAATAATTATCTAGACGGATAAAATATAGACGGTATCCGGTTCCTAAGGGCGATTTAAAAATAAAAAAATATGTCAATTGATGAGTAAATACTAGGAATAAAAAACGGCAAGATTATCATTATATTAGTACTCGTCCGTACAGTCAATATGGCGGTAAAATAAAGGGCATTCTTTTTCACATCCCACAACTGGGAATGCTCCTATCACAGTTGCTGGTGACTCACAATCATTTTTAGTCTTGCTCCAAATAAAATATTCCAAAACAGCCAAATCCAACAAAAAACATGAGATCAATGCAAAGCCTAGGGGCGATACCTACGGATCAGATCTAATTCATACTGAGCGGTTTAATAAAAAAAAGTATTGATTATGATGGACGCCACGAAAAAATATGAACAAAATTGTGTTAGTTTTGTTTAGCTATATCCAAGTAAAAATATTTTTTAGGTGTACCTACTGTCATAAAACTAATTCATATAGTTATTATCAAGTATAGATCAGGAAATAAACAATTAAATAATAAACTTTGGTATTACATTTCCTACTCGTTCCCATCTGTGTTTTCAAGTTCGGGACAAAAGAAATTAAAATGAATCTTACTTCTAAAAATTATGTGGAAATTAAAAAAAAAAATCTTACGTCAAACGTGCAGCTCACCTCACTGAATCCACCGGCGTTACTTCGAAGTGGATCTGGAAAAAAAAATGGCCCCTTTTTAAATTATTTAAATAAATAAAACGAAACGCAACAACAAGTCGTACACAAAAACGCGATGCAACTTAAATGCAGACAATTTAATATTATTTTCAAAGAGATTTGCAACCGAAACTGATGATTAGAACGAGTTTGATAATTTCGTATTTAGCTTCGATGGTTACGCCCGCGGCTGGTTAAGTGTTCGTGACCTAGATACTTTTTCGGCTTCACCGGCTAAACACCGTCCTTGTTGGAACTGTTTCTGTCAAAGGATAATCGGGAAAAATGGGTATCAAAGTGGTATTATTAGGGGCGTTATTTGTCCGAATGCACGACGCACGGCAGAAGTCAGAAGGCGGTCGGTGTTGTAAAATTACAACCTGTCATATCGCAGACACGATTATGACGATCGCGTGAAGGTCGGGAGACGCTGGTGGATAGATTACTCGGCAACAATGTAAGACGAATTCATTCACTCTACCTTTGTTTCGTTACAATCATAATACCTAAAATAATCAGTTGATTAGGTGTGCAATTTTTCCATTAGGTTGGTACCTATCGTTAAAGTGAACTAATTGATGGCATTAAACAGCAAATACATCTTGTAGATATCACGTAGGATCAGCGTGCCATCACACCTGTAATACTCGAAGAGGTAGGCATATGTGTGTAATATGAGTCCACGTCCCAATAGATGGTGAGTTTATTCGCCGTACGCCAAACGTACGAATAAGTCTACACTTCGAACATCTACTAGCAATTTCAAGTTCGAAATATCGGATCGGATCCGATCTGGGATCGCACTTGGGACCTCCCGAACAGCTGTGCCGCTCGCAACCACTCAACCACTGATATCTGTATACATGTCAAGATCTGATAAAGTCCCTGTTATTATGTCACTGACGGATAAAAACTCCCAGTGGAGTTTCGCAAGCTCTAGTCTGGGGAGGTCTTTGTCAGTTGGTGATGATCATGAAGAAATATCGCCAACTGTATAACTATGACGCTAACTATATAACTTAATGTGACACGGCATTTTTTACCTAAATTTTCTTAAACATCTAAGTTACTCTTTTATTAATAATAATTATTAGATGCCTACGCAGAAAACGGTGAGCAGATATTAAACGTATGTACTCCTACATCTTCTATCTTGAACAGTCGGAAGAAATTGACTTTCGTTATATTCTCCTTTTTATGTTATGTTTATATAACTTTATATAGCTAAATAAAGCGTTCACGAACATCGATCGTTATAGCGTCGGCATATAAAAATAGAAGTTGGACAGTTGGAAGCAAAATTCTAACAATTAATCCATGATACCGTCAGCATATTACTTATCGACAGGTCGCATATTAATTGAAATTTTAACATTTTCATTTACAAATATACGGTTCTAAAGATTATGATAACAAATAATTTTACAACGATTTTAAACGAAACCCTTTTAAACGAAACATGGAAACATTGACAATTATTAATAATAATAATTAAAATACTATCACGCCATGTCCCGTATAGGTAGGTGTAGAGCACCGAATTATAAATATTTCTAACCTTATAGACTTTATGAGATTGCAATTAAATATTTCGACGCAATGATTCAGTACTGGCAAACAATTGAACCATTATTATTATTATTGTTCAACTACCTCATTAGCCGGGTTGGTTGCAAACGCGACTGCCGATCAGGAGGTTCCATTCGCAGGTTGGGCACTATGGAATTTTTCTAATTTATATTTTCTAGTAGTGGCTCGGAGTCTGGATTTCTGCCCGGTGTATGGCAATAAGCTTACCACCTATTCATTAGTAGAACATCAACGTCATTGGTGAAGCGTGGGAGTGTACTGCACTCGTCTGCCTAAATCTTCGGGGAAAACAGGCGTGATACGTCATTATTACAATTTCGTGTGTTTTCGTGTGCCGTTATCAGCAACGTCAGTTATCAATACAACAACACGAGTGACACAGACAAACATATTCGCAATCACAGTAACGCCCATCAGTGACATTACACATTTGGATGTGTGCATTTTTTTGGTGTATTAGAATTATTTTTAATTGAGCCAATTTACATGTAGGTTCTGTTATTTCCTAAGTAACATCACGCGTGTAATCTGCGAAGAGGTAAGAATTTGTAAGAGTGTTTAGACTCCCGCATTTCAACGGTTACATTTACGCCCTGTTATAATATATTTGTATTTGACACACCGGACACAAATTCAGACCACGAAACTCTATAATTTCTACTAAGTTTGAAAAATCCAATATTATCCGACTCTACATTTGAACCCAGGATCTCTCGACAGGCAGCCGCGCTTGTGACTATAACGACCATGATGACAAGGCTGTCTTTGGTCAAGTGGTCACGGCAGTATTATTTGCAATATTACTCGAAAGTGCGCGTTACAGCGAGTGTTTTAATCAACTTTTCTGATGATGGAAAAAATATGCACATATATAATTTAAAAAATTTGTTAGTGTTCTGCATTCCTCTGCCTTCGAGGAATACAGGCATGAAGTTGCGTTTAATTTAAAACTGATCTCACAATATATAGTAATGTATTTTTTAGGAAATTTGATTTAAAATTAGAATTTTCTAGAAAAAGAACGGCGATTGTTCTTCATTGTTTACTTGTTAATATGCGAAATGTCATCAACTAAATATACCCTAACGTTTACAATATTAGATCAAAAGCAAACTTATAATTTCAACGTTACATATGTATAAACGTACTAATATTAAAATTGTTTTCTCTAAGAATAAAAAACCATAAACAAAGTGTACATATATGTCAAGCCCTTTAAAATATCTGGTAAAAAAACACGTCACTGTATAGTTAAATGAATGAAGTTACTAATAAAACATTTTTTTTTCTCATTCATATCTAATATTACATTTTTATATACATCGTAGTATCGTTTTCCTGTGAGTGACCACAAAAACTTATCTCATTTATCCTCATAAATAACTCAATAACAATTATAGGTCAACGTTCAATATACAATAATAATGTGACAAAGTTTCATCTATTAACATCGCCGAGAAGAGTCAACGCCCACGCTTAAGCTGAACTCTTCAAATAGCCGGATGAACCAGGATTTCCGTTGTCCACTCACACCTCTGAGCGTCAATACAATCGGAGCAGAAAACAGTCTATGCGTAAAGCCGCCTCAAACGACACCATTGTTTTAATTATTTAGCAAACAAAAAGCAAACCCAGAACAAGAAGAAGGCAAGAACCTGGTTACGGAATTTGTCTGGGGAGTCAGTCTACACGCCCATTTTGCCGTTGTCGCTTCCTATTCCGGCTATTGTTGAGCGTCCTGTCACAAATATGCATGCGTACACGCACACACGCATATAAATGACAGAAATTGAACCCGGTCACCATTTGAGTATCAATCGCACACTAGCGCGCCCGCGCACCTGTGTTCGCTTGCGCGACGCTATCCACGTTCACCAACACAAGCGCGCGGCCATCAATGAACTTGACGTATCGCTCAATGAATGAAGGCCTTGAGTGAGGTTGTTTCTCGAGTATTCTATGTTGACGGTGGAGCATTGAACTTGATCGAGACCAGATCTCTTAATAGATTAATCGTATGAATCAAGATCGATGTCTCTACCAATTTTAATTGCTATTTTGATATATTCGGCGGTGTATTAAAATAATATTCTCGCGTTTTATGAGTCACGCCGCATAAACAAGCGGTATCATTGGCGCGAAAGCACGCACGCTTCGTACCGAGTTCCATTCATCATTGACATTGCGTAACCTAGAAAACATTCTGACATTCCAGCGACCCAGTTTGAAAATCGAGCGTATTCCAAATTTGAATATTCAATCTGGTTGCTATTTTCGGATCGGAAATGACGCAAATGCGCAGTTCCTAGGAGCGGTTCCGCGATCCGATCCGCGTGGTTTGTCCCGCGCGCTTTCGTTGTTTGTCGACATGTACTCAAGCTGGCGGCTGGTCGTGCGAGACATCGCCATATCGGGCAATGTAAACATCGGTGTCTCGCACGCCGATGGCTATTCGTAGACGCAAATTTTAAAAATCTGCAGCAATGTGCGTAAGTTGATGACGCCATTTCTTCATATTGCCGTTAAAAATGTACAGCATTAAATTATTACGAAAATATTCCAAACACAATTTCCTTTTTGTATATATTAGTCATTATATTTCTGACATCTGTATTCATGTTAGTCATTAATTTCTGAGCAAGGCTTCATAAAAAATTACCCATGTCGCAGATGACTGGACCTACGGTGTGCGACCGAATTTTCCATTCACGCGTCCCATCGAAATACGTTCCGTGAAGGTTCATCTTAACGAGATCGAATAAAAAATTCCCGAGCGTGAAATCAAAGAGGTGGAGTCAACACGAAACAATATGTTAATTATAACCGAAGGAAGCTATAAACGGAGTCGATTAGTCATATTTTTTAAATAACTCTTTTATATTTGAAAAAGTTTCAAAATTAAATAAATAAATAATTTTAATAAATAAAATAAAATAAATAAATAAATAAACAGTTATAAAACTTTATATCGTTTTCCATAATTTATTTCTTAAACTTTTTGCGATATATATTTCCAATTATAGGTTTGAAATTGATCCTCTTACTCCGTGGTCCGGGTTCAAAGCCTGCGCGCACTTTTACAAAATATACGTTTTAAGTCTAAATATTGTTAGCAGTTGTTTAATAGTGAGTTTATAAAAATGACAATGTTCTATATTAGATAACAAGACAATAAAGTAGCGGCTATACAAGGATTCTGTGGATTTTCCTCGAGCAAGCAGTTTTGCTTTAACAAACGGACACAGGATGCAGGAACTCGATTTTATAAGTCGTCGTATCAGCGCGACGCGTATCCCGTAAGAATTGTTCGCGTTTCCTATTTTTAGTTACAGAAAAATTGGCTCGGAACGCGAGAGATTCTGTTTTTGCTTTATGATAATCATAAGAAAAATATTCATACTATGATCGCCAATGATTGTCGTGTGTTTAAATAATATGAAGTGTATCGTGGAATATTGTTCGATAAAACTTGGAAATAGAGAATACCAATCGTTATGATTATATCGATCATAATCAATACTTTGACTGCCTCGTTGGTCGTGTTGGTTGCAAGTGCGAATGCCGATCGGGAAGTCCCGGGTTCGATTCCCGGGTCGAACACTACAAAATTTTCTAATTTAGATTTTCTAGTAGTGG
>DWEI01003537.1:0-12726 GCA_018245875.1 Mysoria ambigua | reverse complement strand
ATAAAAGAGTATAGTCAAAAGACTTTAAATGATAAAGCAATAACATTTTCGTATAATAACCAATTGTAAAGTTGGATTTTTTAGTATATGTTAGACGCATTCCAGAACTTTAACGACTCGAACAACATGATACGCCTGCTTTTAAATCTTTATCACGATTGCGAGTGTGATATTACGACGCAATTGCTGTAATTCTTAAACATTATCACTATCGACCTGTCTAAGTCCACCGCTGGACATGGGCCTACCCTCCACCCTCTCTGCTCGTCTGCTGCATCCAGATCCCGTTTGGAGTCTTCGGTGTATTCAAGTTGAAATAGAACTGAGGACTTCAACGTCTCAGAAAAATGTATTGCTCACCACAAGGCTATCGGAAATATATTTACAGGTCTCATTCTCCCGCTGCAATAATGACGCATTTGAAATTTGTATTTGTATGAATAGTATCAAGTATTAATCGCATTGAGTACTCAAATATTGCATCGCCTCGTATAATACTAAGCACCTCTAAAAACAAAATTATTTTATATTCTTGCAATATCTTTCAAACGAATTTCGAAACAAATCAATGATGTTTACACACATGGTAATATTAATTATAAAGACCGCAATGCAATCTATGTTTTTAATTGTTTATTTATTCAATCATAATTATCCGTTCGCACGTAACTCTGTCATCCCACTAATTGACGTACGTCACCTAAGCATTGTGCATTGCAAGATACGAGTAATACTTCAAAGGTTTCAATGCTGATGTAACCTATACATAATCGTAAACATAAACTTTGAAACTCTCGTCGATAAACGCCAATTCGCTAGTTCGAGTAGCTGCCCGCCACATTACAATGAACAGAATATAAGTCGCCACCTAACACCTGATCGCTTGTACTCTGACACACATTCTCAGTAGCCATTTTGTATAGAAAATATCGACCTACGCAATAGCAGATGCCTCTTACGTATTATCAAACTAATACAGTACAATATAATAGATATACTGCTGATTCACACCTTCTATTGGCGAGTACGTTAGATCATTAACTATTTAGTATTAATCTAATTTTAATTGATAAGCCTATAAGCTGTTGGTGTCCCATTGAAATAAATATAAAAATTAAGAAATAAATAAATAACTATTTGACTGGTCTTTGTGTCCAGTGGTTAGTAAGTCTAAGTATTGACCTTAGAGTTGGAGTTGGTTTCCTTCTCAGGGATAGTATTTGAGTGATTAGCAAGAGCAACTTATCATTGTCTAGATGTGTCTTTATATGTATGTATATATTAGTAAGTTCGGATTCAGGAGACCACGTGTGAAATTGTCCCGAGACTTAAGTTTTTATACGTATAAGGTTTTATCGTTAATAATTTACTTGAATATCGAGGTTAATTAACTAAGCATTGACATATTGATAAGGAGTTCATTTTCATCACAATTCAATTCATTCTCTCACATCGCACAAATGGATTGTGTGTGTGCTGACATTTTTTCTCGTCGATCTGACAACAGAATAGCATATGAACGGGTTCTGAGACAATCGTTCTCGCAACCAGCGTGCGGCGGCGCGGTGCCAGGCGGGAGACTTCGGGCGATTGTTTCGGTGTTATTGCTGAATGATGCAATTCAATTATTAGTGTTGTTAAATAGTTCGTTACAAATAGATATTTTCAACAAATTCTCTTCTAAGTTTTATTTATTTTCTTACCCATAGAAGCACTACTTCCTGCGATAAGCGAGGTTATTTTTTTTGTTTATTACACGATATTTTAAACACATCCAATATTGTCAGATATTATTTTAGCGGGTAGAGGAAAATTACCAAATCTCATAGTTGTGCCTTAGGCTTGTGATCTAACCCAGGTTGTTACCATAGATGACAACTTCACATTTCTTTTTTACTGTAAACGAAGATTTTATCTTGTCCATTTGTTTGATTTTTTATGATTTTACGAGTCAAATTAAAGATAGTTAATAGTCCTTTTTAATTTATTAATTTGGTCTTTTGTTTCAGGTTGTAATTTCTACCCTGCAGGAGATTACCTCAAGTTCGTCAGGATACCCGAGGACCTCAGTGTGGGAGATGAGGTTCTACAAGTCGAAGTACATCCAAGGTACTCGGTTATACAGAAATGAACTCATTATTTATATTTAATGCATGATTTTCTATTTAATAAACAAATACGATGGAACCTGCATATCGGCAGAACGACGTATAGTAGTATTGATTGCTACCTTCTACCCTTGCACCTTATATTTCTTACTATCTTTTAGAATACCAGATTTAATCTAATCTAAAACTTACTCTCATACACTAGTGTAGCTTATACGAGTAGTATAAGCTACACGCGTGTATGGGGCAAAACGAGTTGCTTCATAACTCAACACTCCGCTACTAGACTAAAGTGATTTTTGCAAGAGTCATCCCGCCCTATCCCCAGCTTACCGCATCCACCTTAGGCATTCGCAAATTGTTAATTACCCTCCGGCGAGCAGGGACACTGCTTGTAGAGCTCTCGATAGGGTTGATGTAACAAGTAACGTGTCATAAATAGTGCTGTGGACCTGCTTACTTACCGACTCTAACTGAAGAGACAATAGACGATGTCTTTATCTCGCAGAAGTTAACTAGACATCTTGCTGTCACGACGCAATAGCAAAATATTGACACATTAAGACAGACATTAGACCGGTTAAGATTGATATGCGGAGTCAGATAGCAAGATGAGGAGCAGATTTTTCGCCAAGTATATGTGCTCGTGTAATGAGATTGAAATACTTTTTCACGAAAGTCCATTGCTGACATGACCTTCACAGATTCGCTTAGTTAATGTGCACGTTTCCACAACCGAGATGCAGTTAAGATCTAAGTCGAGGTGAACTTGGATGTGTATTGTCTCACACACGACGCACGTGTCACGAAATCGTAATAAGACTACGCTGTTCTGTACATATGTTAAAAAGAAGGTTAACATAAAACAGACTTTCTACCAATGTACCTTGCGAAGATGGTCGTGTGTGGAGATGTTGCAAGATATTGTTTACGTCCATGTACCACACTTATAATCATTTTTAACTAGCGTATGTTTACATTATAATAATGCATTATTTACGTCGCAAAGATAACAAAATTTTATTATTATATTTCATAATATTCATATCATTATGTATATGCATAGAATCTACATTGTATTTAAAATATCTACTTTTTTGAGGCTTATTATTGCAAGATAGTTTTTTCGTCTTCGTTAACGTTATGGCAGTTTTTTGGAAAGGCATAGTTTGGTTAATCGTTTAAGAAATTTGGTTTGTCCACAACCGATGTTCATTTCAATAACGGTACCGCCAAACAAAATTAGCATTACTAAATGATTAGTTATGCGATGTAGGTAATCCGATGTAGGCAAGGTTACCTAAGAATGTGTCCAATGACAACACTAGCGTGGACCGTAGAATCGTAAGAGGAATATTTTCAATTTGTCCAGTATTGATGACACGTATAAATTGACTTTGTGACTTTAGTTTTGACCTTTGAATTTTTTGCAATATTTTGATGTCCATTATAAATGCATTGGACGCTTGTAAATCAGTCACTATTTCCTTATTGAAGCCTTCGACCATCAATGTGATTATGTGCAATACTTAAATCAAAATTTATTTGCAAACTAATAACTAAATTCAGATCAGAAAGGATATATAAATAAAGAATATGTCGTTGAAATGCATGATATTTTAAATTGTTCTAGATATCCAAATTCTTAACAAGAATTATAAAGATAGTTAAATATAGCTTTCAGCAGGAATGGTAGGTATTCCCAATTAGAACAATGACAAAAAAATTTAGACTTGCTGTCAGGGATTCACGTTCTCGTATGATTACATCAATTAAAATGTGAATAACATTTAATGTGCTGTAAGAACTAGGCAACCAATTAAATAAGTGATACATGCAAAAAAGTGAGCTTCCAGTTCTAATTAGTCTTGCGAAGATGTATTACGTAGCTGCTCTGAATAGACCGCTTCAGTTGCCTAAAAAACAAAAAGAAATTTTTGAACAATGACTGAGTATTTTTTGGATACTTAAAAATAATAAACCCGCAATGTGAATAATTCTACAAAACTGGCCGCCTCTGATATCGCTCAACTTGATCAATCATTTCCGCAATCCGATCGTGTCGTCTCTGTATACGTTGAAATAATTTATAATAAACTAATAATTTATCAAAGAATGATCAATTTAGCCGCTGCAGACAGCAAGAAGATAATAAATACTGTAAATGTCACACAATAAATAAAACATGTTTCAAAATGTCGATCAATGCTAAGCACTTCAGACTTAATTAAGATAATCCATAAATCACGTTCTTTTCCAGAGCACATTACATCAAATGTGTATTTATTAGTAATTAATAGTGAAAAATATAATAAATATAAATATAGTAAAGATAATTACCAATCCGTATTCTCTACCTACCCCAAAAATAACATTAATATTAAAAGCAATAAGCTCAATGTCGCAGTTATATTTGTGTCAAATGAAGGTAGCTCAAGAAACAGATGATAAATAGATTATAATATTTTATCGAACAATTTAACGTGTTATGATATCACTCTAATTTTGACATTAATCCGCGTGATCACTGACTAGTGTTAACTGAGCGTTGAGTGACTGTGATAATTAGATCCGATTACATCAATTACACGACAGGGGGTCACGAGAAGAAATATGGAGTTAAAAATTATAAGAAATATAAGGCTTCGTAATCAGTAATGGTCATTTATCATCAACAGACTTGAAGGAAGCGTATAAAAATATTGAGGTATAATAAAACAAACCGTTATTGCTGCCGTGACTCGCTCACACATTTTCGATAGTCGTAAGTCAAAAGTGAAATATATATTTAGCGGCGATATATCAATCGTGCAATATGTATCTCGTTGCAATATGCGAATATATTCAGTGGAGAATATTTCCGATGGTGCAATTACAACAAATGGTCGTGCGCTATATATTATTGCAATTTTATTTGTTATGGCAGCCGTACTAAGGACGTTTGTGATACAGAGATCACAATTTAGATAAAAAATACCCGGCTGAGTTTGTTGTGAGTTCTTCTCGGACCAGGGCGCGTTTGAAACTCTCGTAGAATCATTAGATTTAAGTCGAGGAATGTTTTCAAAGGGGTTTAACCCAATATCCACTACATGTTGAGTTGGGCCCTTCTGATACTCCTCCATGAACGTACACAAGTGATCGCTGAGGGCTCTAGGTGGAAAAGATATAAAGAAATAAATCAATAAATAAATAAGTAGGTTTGCCATCTATTTCATAGTGGGACATAAACGTAATTGGGAAAAGTAGGAGTAGGACTGACATCTTCATAAAAACCTAATTGAATATCTGAAAATGTTTCATTATCTTTCAAAGCAGTAAAAGCCTTTATTTATGACCTTAAGGATTCCGTAGAGGTCTATAAATAATCTTATATGTATGTCTATTACAAACCACAAACTATGAAAATACACATCACCGTGGACTATTATTTACGAAGCTTTATTTGATTTAGGGAAAGACTGTATTAGTGCATCAATAATAGGAATTGTTGGTATGCGCTGCTAAAATCAAAATAAATAGATAGGGGGGCGAACGGCCCATAATTGCCTGTGGGTTTAATAAGCTGGGCTGATTTCCAATTAACGTAAGTCTGATTGCGTGTTTCCGCAATACCTTGTGGCATACGCGTCAGATCAGGTTGCACAGGTTTTCGATTTTATTGCTGTGCCCTGTTTCGCACACTTTTTGTGCGGACGACGTTTAATTAATACGGCGATTGATCAACGTAACTCCCCGAAATGAATAGTGGTCGTGTCGCGCAACTTGTGTCTATGATTCATTTTGATATCTGGTCCCGACTTGCTATGTCTTTGTGACATGAGGACCACGTGCTGGCATGCCCTCTTGTTCTTAGTGTCACATTATCATCATCATCATTAGCCTATTGCGGTCCACTGCTGGGCGTAAGGCCTCCCCGAGGAGTTATGCCTATAATCCCTACGCTCGACACGCGGAACGATTCAAGACGGATTTGTGGAAATATTTTAATGTTTCATAAATGGCCCACTGTTTTGTAGGTGCTCGACAACGTGACATCTTGACACAGTATTCTTCATTTTTCATTGTGGTCACAGAATGACACGTTACCTTAGTCACCTGTCTCTATTCAAAGGCTCAAAAAAACGGACCCAGCCACAAATTATTTGTGAGAGAAGTTAAAACAACCAGTGCCTACATTCCGGAACATAAAGACAATGACTAATTGGTTACTGCATCAGAGTGTACGAGAAAAAATTGGCAGAAGCAAGATTATTTCAATTTATCAAATATGTAAATAGCCTCCGCCTGGATGTTGTTACGGTCAAAAAACCGTTAAAATAACAGCACATCTACAAGTGAATTTGTTAATTCATTAACAATAGACCAGTAACAGATATGTTATCTATTAAAATTTACAAAAGCTTACTTTTGTATATTTTTTTCGTTCTATCGACCTCTTTCCCTTGGTGCTCATGGGAAGGAATTACGCGATTTTTCTAAATTACAAATGACCGTTATGTAGCAATAATGATAATAATATTGTCATAGGTGCATATTTAAATTTATGCATAGTGAGTCAAGCTAGACATAATATTGGTCCCGTGTCTAACAGTGCAATGATAAAATAATGATGATGTTGTAAATCACTGTAAATATCGCAATACCGTAAATAATAATATTAAATTTCCCCCGTAAGCGCAAGCAACAGAACGAGGAGCGGACTCGTAACAGCAACGCAACGGCTATTTAACTAAGAGTGAGTAGGCATCGGCCTGTCATAATTCGGTTACACAATACGAGAGTAAAAGTGTTGGTGAGTGTGGACGCTGCGTCCGCTCCGACTGCGCGTACAGACGGGCGGCTTTCGAGAATCTTCCATTATGACAATAGACCTAATTGAAGAAATTATAGCTCCAAGTTGTAGACCGTTGAATTATTTTCGTAGTGGAGATTCGTAATGACATTAAAATATTAATCTAAAAATAAGAAAAAGGACAATAATAACTATAACTTTAAAATAGTAAAACATTGGGCCTAAGAGTGAGAATGGTCAAAGTCATAAACGACATGCTGGTTAAATACAGGTAGGCAAACTTAATAAAATTAATTTGCAAAGGAATAATATACTTCATTTCGTATGATGTTCTATTGTTCAATGTCCATATACCGTTCAATGTCATTCAATGTTTTTTTTAAATATACTTCGCCTTTTCACAATAGACGTGTGACGATCTCAAGGACCAACAGTTGAAGATCGCTGTTTATGGCTGGCAACGCGCACTCTACATTGTACATGTACACCCGAGATATTTAGTTTCGGTCACTTCTGGTACGAGAGTATTGTTTATTTTCACTGTGTATATTTTAGAACACGTCTGATGAATGTAACGTTGTAAAAGAAAATGTTCTATCGTCCGTCTGCGCAGCACCACACACAAATAAACACAAGCCGTCTGACCGTCGCTACATTACGATACGGTATCGTATTTAAATTGTCCACATCAAAACATACACATTATCACGCGTATTTTTTATAGGGGTAGGCGGAGATTAAGGATTTCCACCTGCTAATATCTTAGCAATCGCATCATACATGACATTCATATTGATTTTATAAATACAACCTTTTCTCTCTACTGAAACCATATTTTTGAAATAAGTGTAGTAATAGTTTAATCTTGAGCAAGGCACAAATTATAGCGAAATAAAAAATATTACATTTTGAGCGATTTTGTTCGGCTTGTCCAAACGTAATGACTGGTGAAAATTAAGGTGACAAAGTTTATAACCCAATGAAATGTTGATATAACCGACATAGACTTCCACTTCTGAACGCCACGTCTCCACGTTTGAAAACTAAAAGTATACATTAACCGTTTCTCTAGTCATGACTCATGGGTTTATTATTAGGTAAAAATTCAATATTAGGTAAAAATTCAAAACTCAATTTATTATTAGGTAAAAGCACTACCAATTGTTATGAATTAATTGAGAAAGTTTCTCATAGGCAACCACCCAGGACAACACACGCGACCAATATTTATTTAGTCAGAATTTTAACAGCGGCTCAAAGATACATGTGTATGTATACTAATAATTCAAAATGAACGAGTGTGTATAAATACGTAACTAGATATTCCATTCGTAAGTCGACCACGCAATGTTATAGGCGATGCGTCAGGAACTGATAGCGATAGCGAACGCGCTAGCAAAAACTTCGACAGGAAGTGAGCTACATTGCGTGTCAGTTTCATGTAATGAGGATTTACGTTTTCGATGCTGATTTAAGTTAAGTAGGTGCTTTGGGCAGCCGAAGTATTTGTAGCACTGAAGACTCCGCTATATCTATATGAAGGGAAATTTTGAACTGCTGCACAGATGGACAACTAAATGTTAACATTTCTAGCCCTGTCACTTTTGTTAAAGATAGAAAACAAAAGAAACTATATGTAACCAGTTATATCTGTTTATGTAGATTGATCTACTCGGTGTTATGTTCAAAGAAATCATTGAGGCCAAGTATAAATGTCAACGGGATATCCGTTGATATTTTGGTAATGTTCTACGAGAAGTGTTATTATATCTGCTAATCGCCACTTAGGTCAGTAGATTAAAACGTTCACCTAATAATCTTTTTGATTCGAAGAGAAACGTGTTTATAGTGACAAGTTACTGGCACGTTCAGATTCCTTATGGAACGCTGCGTTCAGCTCTAAAGGAGATATGAAGGGCGAGGATATAGACACTCCATAATCCATATTCAGGATATTAATGATAATCTTCAAGTACATCAACAAGATTTATATTTAGTAACAAATTTACATTAAACAAATCAACATATTAGTGAATTAGTGTACCTACTACGTATTTAAATGGAGATATCTGATAGAGATGAAGTCGGAAGATGGAGTTATAACAGAAAGGAACTAGTTACGCAACACCAACAAACGCTACGTAATGATGGACTAACGAAAAGTTTGATTGTCGTAATCAGATATCATCAAATTATCTCGTGGGATCTTTTACATTTGAATACGTAGTACTAGATCGTCTCGTTACAAAACTTTAAATCAAGTTTTTATGCATTGTTTGCGTGCAACATCTATCAATCCTGTTGGTAGGGCGTTCTTTGAAAAAACCTCATGTACCTAAAAAAAAAATATTACAAGATTATTTACATCTTACTTATGACACTTATATGTTTTATTTTACTTCTGAAGCAATAACTCATTAATGTCCATGTCTCTTGCGTTAGTGTGGCTGTAGTCGTAAGCAGCACGTCACATTAAAACTGTAATTTGTCGCGACTGACTGCTTTACTGGTCGAATGTTTGCGAGCGTAACTGCCGACCCGGAGGGGACGGGTTCAGATGTCAGGTCGAGTAATATTGGACATTTGTAACTTCACCAGTTCCCTTCGTGTTCTCTGTTTGTGGGACATTTACGTAACTGGTGAACCACAATTGGTGTACTACATCAGCCTACCTCTTCAGAGAATACAGGCGTGACGATACGTTATATCGCGTGTGCATATTGTACACTTGTCCGATTAGCTGTGTGGTTTTTACCGGCCCACACATGATATTGTCCTTACTTCACAAGATGTAAATGTCAGACCATCGGAATGTAAGCCTGACATCTGCTCTCGCAGCCTCTCACCGCTGATCTCGCTTGGATGACATCTATTAATTTGATAGTCACGTAAACTACGGTGAAAAGTAGAGCACGAGACAAGTGTGCATGCAATGACTCCCACACGTTTCCTTCCGGTGGTACTGTGTGGGAAAACATCGGTGATCTCAGTACAATTGTAGTATGTACCTACCCACTCGTGATACTTTGACGTCTGTTACCATGTTCATACGTAATTTGTGTTGATGATAGCGACATGTTAATTACTAGAAATGTATGTATGAATCGGATATTTTCTATTAACCTACTTCTTGTCAAATACGCATGTTGTGTTTAAACATACATTATACATTAAGGAAGATCTGTAGTAAGTGCAATATATTAAACGCCGTTTGTCATGACATGATACACAATTGTCACTTTGCGTTATGTTAAATGTTATTTCTTAGACACTAGACCCTGATTAAATGAACAATCATTTAAAATGAAGATTTGAAAATGTTACAAAACTACATCTTTTATGAAATAAAAATTGAATTGTTATATTGGCAATATTGTACAAGTTACAGTTCCTAGTTACCGTTAGATACGTGTTTAAAGAGCCTAAGGCCAGATTACTCTAAGATTTAAAATTAAATTGAATTTGTTGGTTAATAATTGAGAACTAAAACAGTTTTCATAATAAGCTTTAACGTTTGCGAATTTAAAATGTTATTATAATCCAAGATCCAAGGTAGACCAATATGCTATGGTAGGTGAATGCCCTCTAGTAAAAAATTGAGACAATCATGCGAGTTGCATAAATTTGTCGGTAGATGTCGCTATGTAAAACGTAAAATGTAAATGTCAAGATAGTTTATAATATATTTTACAGATGTCTCTATATACAGCAAGGATTTTTTATTTTAAGTAAATAAACGTAAGCTCACGCCTGTAATCCTCGAAGAGGTAGGCAGACGAATGCAGAATATTCCCACGTTTCGCCATAAACCGGGCACATATCCGAGTCACTATTATAAAAACTAAATAAGAAAAATTTAGTAGTCCTCGATCCGCGAATCAAACGAATAATTCATAATATTATTTAGCAACCGCCAACATTCACTAAAGAAAATTTCTAAGGTGTGTGAATTCTGCCAAGCCGCACTTGGCCAGCGTGGCAGACTATGGCCTTAACCTTGTCATTTTGAGAGGAGATCCATGTTCCAACAGTGGAACGATAGAAGGGTCGATACCGAACCACCTATAAATATTTTTTTTAATTTATATGCCTACAGAAAAACATACATAGTAAATTATGTACAATGGCGCAGCTTATTCCCTTAGAGATTTCTTTCACATATTCCTGTTATTTTTACACTTAAGAGTGCCTACCTAAAGTACCTACATCCATCTGTTAATCGTTTCCAGTCCCAGTATTTAACATAGACATAAGTAACAATATTACATTTTTGCACTCACGTACGCACCGTACTCGACATTTTTATCGACTTCGAACGGATATTTTTATCCGTTCGAAATACTAGTGTCAATTAATATTGAACTGTTTGTGTAATTCACTCACTGGCGGTTTTCAGGAAGAACCTGGTGCTGCAGCCGGTGGAGCGCGAGGCCGACGCGCACTTGTTCACGTACCGCGACCTGAACCGCACCCACGTGGCCGTCGTGCTGGCCCAGAGCGTGGACTCGCTGGTGGACAGCGACTCCCCGCAGAACGTGGTCAAGTTCCGGCTGGGCTGCGACTTCGACGCCGGCGACGACTTGGTATGCTTCGGACCTTTGAGATTTTCACGTCCATAATTTAGGCTCAAAGAATTTTTATTCTCAAATAAATACATGAAGTAGTCACTTCTATGAGAACAATTCTGTAAAAAGGTAACTTATAGAACAGTTCGCTATCAGTACATGCAAAATTTCACTGCACAGTCAGTAAAAGTATCTGTAAAACAACGGTGAAGCCACAAATACGGTTTAACTGTGTTTATATAAGAACCAATGAACATGTCTTTGGTGGCAACAAATAATTGCAATTTGATCGCGACTACAACCTCGTCTATTGTCGTTAATAAACAGCAATAATACTGCTGGTTTTAACTTAAACGTACATTTCACAAACTAAACGAGGATCGGTCGCGACATGTATGATACACCAAATTTTATTCGATTCTTCATACAAAGGAAAGTTAATAATTTAATAACTGTATCAGCGCGTATTACTCGTACATTTGCCATATCGATATTCCAATACGCTTACAACTTTATTCTGTTGCCCCGACAGTCAACAATGGCTGTTGTACTCAAATCCGTGTTAAATTTTACGGCGCATAAAGTGTAAATATGTGTTTTCGATAGAGCCATTGAACCTTCTCGGGTGGAAGCGAAGTGTTCAATGCCTTCGCTCTGACATAATTTCGACGGTTATGGACTTTTAAGGGACTCCATTGTCTCGTTATTTCGAACGTATTGGAAATATATGACTTCATTTTGCAAGACGGCAGTGCGGGTTCGAATCTCACCCGGAGAAAGTATTTGGGTGGTGAGCAAGTGTTTGTTCCTTTTTTCATTAACCGGTTTGTGGATCGCAAAGCACACGGCTTGATGACCTGGCAGATAGCGATTTGCCAGTACCTCTTCCGACCCTCCGTAACCCTGCACGGGTTCGGTGCATGTATGTACATATGTATGTTTGAATGTATGTTGGTGAACGAAACAAATAGACAGACAAAAATGGTAAAAAATGTTATTTTGTTATATGTCCCGTATATACATTCATATGCACTTAGTTATTACAAACAAGCAGTATTTTTAATATTACAAACAGATGCTACAATTTGATTTATCTGTACAGAAGTATATTTAATGCTCTTTGTAAAAAACCTAACTACCAATCCAGACGGATCACACCTGTAGCCACATTAAGCAAATTTTCTCGGTACGTTCGAGAGCCGCATCCGATTGAACGCTCGTTTCATTTACATAATCGCTTGAAATAACCAAAACATGT
>DWEI01003536.1:0-12728 GCA_018245875.1 Mysoria ambigua | reverse complement strand
ATTGCCATGCATCGGGCACATATCCAGACTCTGAACCACTACTAGAAAATCTAAATTAGAAAATTTTGTAGTATTCGGCCCGGAAATCGAACCCGGGACCTCCCGATCGGCTTTTTTTGTTTACCGTGAAAACCATTCAATACGTATCCGGTACTCTGGGAGAGATGCTACCCCCGTAAAGGACCTGGTGGGACGATACGTGCATATGTACATATGTATTTATACTATCTTAATACTGATTGCAAGTCATTAGCAATATAATAGACAATTTACATCTTGATACCGAAGTGCTTTTCCAGTTTATGAAGATCAGCGGTCAAAGCAGCATATGTTTTCTTAATTATCGTAAGGCGGAACATTTAGATAGTTCTCACAATACTAGTGTTTTATATAATGTTTCCCTGTTGTCACTAAACACTAAAGTATAAACAAAATATGCAATTAGGTTCACCACCTATTCCATGGTGGGACGTGAACGTAACAGGTGAAACATAGGAGAGTACTACGCTCGTAGGCCTACCCCTTCAGGGATTACATGCGTGGCGTAGCGTTTCAAACGTATACTGCAGGGGTACATGGCATGTACACAACTGAATAAGCAGCAAGTCTTAACAGTAACATAACAGTCGACGGATTATGGCATCGAGTAATGTTGTACTGTTACAGTGAAACATTTAGATCAGCTAAATACTTTGACAACTATAGCGTGTGCAGTTAGATATTATCATTCGCTAGGGACAGATCGACAACATCCCTCTTGTCAACCGTCCTCAGTTAGATATCTCGGAACTCGAACTATTATCAATTTTAAGATCATCGTAGTCCATTCAAGTTCCTAACAATACACAGCATAGTAGATTTACATGTCAATAACAAATTATTACCAAAAAACGGATGCTCATATCGTCTAAAATGCAATCAGGAAGTTTGAGAATCACATCACGTTCTATACGACGTATCTGCGGCGCCTGTAATCTCTGTGTATCAGCTTAAACCGCGGCTGGGCTTAGTTTAGTGGGCTAGGGGAAAATAGGGTTGTGTGAGGAAATCCTTTTGTAGAGAATTTTGTAACAGTGGTATGAAATAGTAAAGTTTATTTGCACAGAATAAGTATACTTTACAAATATTACAAACGATATAAAGTCTGACTGCCTTGGTCGTGTTGGTTGCAAGTGCGACTTTCGACTGAGAGGTCCCGGTTCGAACCCGGGTCGAGGCACTATGAAATTTTTCTAATTTAGATTTTCTAGTAGTGGTTCGGAGGTTGGCTATGAGCCCGGTGTATGGCAATAGACTCACCATCTTTTCCATAGTGGGACGTAAAAGTGTAACTGGGGAAAAGAGCAGAGCAGAGGAATGCAGAACACTCCCAGTGTTCTGCATTCCTCTGCCTACCTCTTCGTGCATTTCAGGCGTATAGTTTCGTTTACGTTTGCAAACCATATAACATGCAAATGTAATAAATTCAGGTCATTCTGGTCAACAATTATTGATAAGTTAATTCATGCTATTAAAATAATTTGGTAGTATATTCATTTTCATTAAATTAAACTTGATCAGATAATGTTCTGTTTTTTTATTGTCATTCATCATTAGTTACAGTTACAGTACCTTGAAACAAATTTCATATGTACTTCTTTGGATAATGACTTTTATAAACACTTTTTTTCATTGGTGAGGTACAGGAGTTTTTCTAAATTAGCGAAAGGAGGAAAGTAAATGATTTCGACATATATAAGAGAAGATTATATCTTGAAACCATATTTTTTACCTTCAATATTATGATCAATCAACTGTCTTACGGAAGGCCTGTATCAAGCAGTGGATAGAGATAGGTACGACATTGTAACATGTAACATTTCAAAATTGCTTATCTTTACTCGACTAATGAGTACATTACATTTTATTGTATGAGTACATTTTATTTTATTAACAATCGGAGTTTTAAAACGTGCATGAATGCCAACATATAAGAGGTATATGATTTAATTACATTTCTCCCTCCTTTGACTTTACTTTAATTTATTACCTCATGGTATTTTATACAAAGAAACAGGCCACAATATTTAAAATGCGAAATGGGAACACGAAAACCTTCAGATACTGGGTATAAAAAAGGGGGCCTTATCACAAAAATGCGATTTCTTGAAGGCAATCTTAGGATAGGCTCGTGTAATATGCAAAAAGAGCAGTGATATAGACATCAAATGATAATGAAGATAGGTCTACATCGGAAAAAGAGTGAAAAGATAATGTTATAGGTACAAAAATGCTGAGTTTGGTGTGATTTTAACTTTTTATAATGGAGCTATTCGAACATTGAGAGGATGAGAATTTCTAAGGAAAACTCAAAGGAAAGAAGTCTATGTTAGTTTAATTGGTCATCAGTTAAATTGTGATAACAGTTGTTGGCCAAGGTTTCATTACCAAATTTACCAAAATTATTACCAAATTATATTTTTTATTAATGTTATTATTATGCTAAGAAAAATATCTTTTATACACCGCCGACTTCGTATAACCCACAATGATTTGATGGTCATTTTCTAAATAAATAAACGCTTCTTGTTGGTACTCCTTCGTCAAATAGAAACTATTCGATTTTATTAAGAATCACTGCATTTTTATTATTCATAAAAGGTCTTTGAGTATTTGCCTTCTTAAATTGTTAGCTAATTTCCATAATCGGAAACTACGAATCATATACAATAATCGAATTCATAATAGAAATGAAGTTCTAATTTTGAATATTTTATTATTTTGTGAAATTCCATTTTTTTATGAAAACTGACAATTATTTGAACTTTAAATATTTCTCACTGAATGTAAAGTACTTAATGGAATAGTCAAACAACTAAAGAATCTATTCAGAATATTACTTCAGGCGAAATGTCGTTCGTAAATCCTTGTTGATAACCCCGTTAAACTGTCACGCACGCCTTCGTCCAATTACTGTGTATTTAATTAGCGACCCCACACTGTACATGCGACACGGTCCTGTAAATCGACCTTCGAAATCGAATACAAGCACAACCTCTAATTTACAGAACGTTATATTCGGGCACACGTGTATATACTGTTTCATTAATTTATTACAAGCTCGTAATCAATTTTGTGCCGACGCTAATGTTTATTCGTACATTTAAGTGATTTTCTGTGGCCTTAATATGTTATGAATAAAGGTAGAGAAAATCGACAGCTTATTCATATTGAACTATACACCTAAGTAAGTTCTGCCTATACGGTATCATGTTATTCATTATATAAAATTAATTGATTGGAGTGTTTTTTTATGTCAGATACGATTATTTTAAATTGATTAGATTATATTCATTACGATCAGTGCACAACTTTACCGCTAACGTCATAATTATTATCAACCTATCTTTATCCAATGCAGTACATATGCTTCCCCAAGCAAAGTTTGGTCCGTAATCCTAACGCTAAGTATATGATTTGGGGTTATCGCTATCGTAATAATATTTTATTATTGAATATGAATATGAAACACTGTAAAAATTCCAATAACGAGAAGCCTCAATGTAAATTTCAATTCTGTTACAGTGTTTTCTCCTTCCCCGATTTACTCATTTCAAATTTCGTCTTCGTTTCGCCAATAACTTTCGTTCGAAGTTCGTCGTGCTACCCGCCGACGATTTCGCGTGATCACCGCCATTTGCAATTCAGATTTGATTGAAGGTTTTTTTATTCATTTGCCCGTGTTATAAGTTTCCCTGTGTTTCAGCTTTTTTACAAGCCGTTAAATCGATTTTCGGTCGCGTTTACAGTATAATGGATTACGAATTTGCCAACTACAAGAGTCTGGGGTTTTAATTTTTGACATGTGTAATACGAGTAAATCTGTCCATATAACTTTTACAGTGAAGAAGAAATATATTGTGAAACAATCTTGATGTATGAAGTTTCTTAAGATTCTAACTAGTAAGTAAGCATATAGATTATAAATATGTGTAGATTATAAATATATGATTGTGTAAGACAAATCTTGCCACACAGTGTAGTATTAAACAGATCAAAGAAAACTCGGCTTTGGTCTGTGAGGCACATTTTACTGAGATTTTCTGTGATTCAACATGAGTACATATAAATTGATGTAAAAGAATTCACAAAAAATCGTTACAAATAACATATTGTAATATATACGTGTGTACCAATGTCAATGTGAAATTGAAAAAAATAAATGTTCATTTCTTCTATTGTCATTTGAATGAAATCAACATCAAAGAAATAAAGTCAGTGGAATGTTAAATTGTAATTCAAAGCTTTCGTAAGCCTAAAGGCCGTGTATAATGATAAAGTAAAGCCCCTTTGTAAATTGATATTTCTAAACAAAGCAAAATAAAGCTGTCTATTCCAGGTTGTCTCTGGATAGAAGAGATTAATGTAGTACTCTTACTGAGATTATCAATGCTACATGCGATAAATGATATGGCGCTGGTTGTGTTTTGGAAACATTTGGATAGAATTAAACCAAACTAGGTATTTCAGCCTAAACTGAAATTTCTGCTTAGGTTTGGCTGGTTAGCTTTGACTGTAACCGAAACTTTGATTTTTAGGTTGAAACTAGCCGAAACTGAGGCCGAACTTTCGGTCGAACTCAGATTTTGAATATGGAATGCACTAATTATATCGGTGGAGGTACTTAGTTAAGAAAACTTAGTAGTACGAGTCTAAGGAACTGTGTCGCGAACCTTTTTAATGTCTCACAGTTGTATGGGGCATAAGAATACCCTCCACTATATTCGAACTTCGGTTCGAACTGGAATCAGTAATTTATTTTAATAAGATTGCGAGTAAACTAATGATCTCGAAATTGAAATAGGGAATAGAAGAATTTATTTATGTATGTATTTGTGATCTAATCTGTCTTACTGCTGTCATGTTTGTATGAGGTTTAGCAGTGGTATTAAGTTGGCTTATATAAGTTGGCTTATCGCTCATCGTGTGTCTGTGTGCCATACAACGATGCCTTAAAGAGAACGTTGAGTATGGAAATTGAAAATAGTTCTTTGAGAGCTCAGGAAAATTGGAATCGTGCTGTTGATTTAGACTAGAACATAAATCTTCGTCGTTCTTAATTGTAATAGTGTATGGGAGTTAAGTAATTGTTAAAATATACAAAGTGTAATTGTCATAATAAAGGTGGGAATTTTGAGTACTCGTAATAATTTTGATTCATTAAAGCGGGTATTTTTATAGGTGTGTCTTTGTTTAAAACACTTTAGGCTTGATGCTTTCAAATTTATGATAACATAACATCATGCCTATAAGTCCCCCAAGGGGTTGGCAGGGAAGATTAGTACTTTCACATTTCACCAGTTATATTGTACGTCTTATGTAATAAGGCGTGAAGATATTTCTGTATGTAGATATGTATTTAATAAGGCCTTACTGATTTATGATACATATGTATATGAACAATGACGCCGAACCTGACGCCTTGAGTTAATTGAGAATTTCATGATAAATTTTTCAAATATTATATACTGACTATTATTATTATTGCTTGAAATTGAAACTCCTCCACCAAAATTTCAAAAGTGGAGAAATCCGAACTTGTTTCAAGTCTAAGCACCACACGTAACTAAAGAAAATGGAGACACGGATTGAAAATCCAATGATACCAATCAAAATATCGGTGAAAATTACCCTTACGTTTATAAGAAAAAAGTGTTCAATACCTACACATTTTATATGGTAAAATGCCCATCTTACTCCAACGACTCTCACCTGCGTTCCGCCGCAGGTTTTGCGATGCAACATACATTCGACAAATCTGTATCGTAACACGCAAACAACCATATGTGTAAGCACGCGACGCGAGCAGGCAACTCGCTAAACACGTGCGCCACGGCCACACAGCGCTTACTAATAGATGCTTACTAATAGATAAGATGCTTACTAATAGATAATATAGATGCTCTCATGCTATGATCGCGAGGTGATTATGATGTCACAATATAGGGTTAAAAGTATAATATTAAACTGTTATTACATTCTGTGCTGACGGAATTATGGACGGAATTATCAGACGGAATGATGCTGCTACGAGGTAGAATAAGGCCTAAAATTACATCAGTGTATGTTACTTAATGTTAATTATGATTACCTAATATTGATTATGATTGTATAAATTGCCTTAATGTACCGTATGTTTTTATGCAAATTCTTTGGCATATTTTACTAAATAAAAAAAATAATAATTATAATTTTTTGTATGACTGTTTTAAGCTCAGTTGATTTTATTATGTTATCTCAACAAATGTTTACAGTAGTACATTCAATATAAATGTATGCAAGTGAAAATTAAACGACTTGTACATTGGTTGGATCCGAAATTATTAATCGGGAGTACATTTACAGCGACCCTTTCGTTGCATCGCTCACTACCCTCGTCTGCCGTGTAAAGGGTGCTGAAGTGCACATTCTAATGAACAATTAACGTTCGTGCATTCTACGTAAAAGATTGTGAATATTTTCGTAAATCCATACCACTCACTATGCAAGTAATATCACTCACTATGCAAGTATTGTTATATGTATAGGGCGTAATCATATTCATTTGTTCTTAAGACGAAGCTATTACATATACATACCTGATCAAAGTATGTAATATCTATATGTATAATATTTTTATCTAAACTTTTGGGAATAAAATGCATATAAGGATATTCGTTAATATTATAAAATAATATCAAAATATGAACAAATTTTATTTTCATAATCACAATTAATATAATATTTACTGATTCAATTACAAATCCCAATTATTTCAAACTGTAGCAAAACAATATAGCTTGCTAAATTCAAACACATATTATTGGAAAACAGGTGTCATGTATAAATTAATTGGTACGAGCCTTAATTTATATAGGTTGTTGTATTATTTGATGAAATCAATATAAATCATATGAAATACGCGTTGCCTTTCAATATTTGATAGTGTAGGTCGCTCGGGCTTCGGCTCTGGATCAAGATGAATGTCGCCCGGCGCGGCCGGCCGATATCGACCCTTTCTGCCATTCGCCCAAGGTTCTATTTTTAGTCGTCGACCTATCTGCCTCCATACCTACGTGAAAATTTCAGGCGCGTCTCATTGGCGGATCAGCGCTGACGTCACAATAGTCGCTTCGCCAATGGCGGACGGAGGCTTTGCGCATGGCAGCGGAGGCTTTCGAGGCGCTCGGGCGAGGGTGTTCAGTCTGGGCCCGTGGATCCCAGGTGTGCCAAGCTCGCGTCAACAGAAGCTAAAGGTCAATATTCCTTTTATAATCCGCCATCTTTCTTTTAATATCTGCGTTGTTTTAAATGTGATTTATGTTATTTATTGTTAGTGCAATCAGTTCCTGTGCCGTTATGTAAGAAATCTGTAGTATTATGTAATCCGTGTCATTGTTATGTAAATGTGATTGCGTAATACGATGTGCGAGTGAGAGGTCCGATATTTGGGCGTGGATGTGAGGACGTTAGAGCTTGAATTAATTATTTTTCAGCACAATCTATTCAAATATTGCTAAGTGTTTATTAACTATTTATTTACCTTGTATTAATTTTTAAAATATTTTTACTTTTCACTTTCTCTTACTTTTCACTTTACTTAGCACTCGTGGTGGTAATTAATATTTCGATTTGTATTCATTTATATATTCGTGCTATGTTCATATGTACTAAATAATTATATGTAGTTAAATCTATGTCATCGAAATAGGCGCAGCGCCTTGCTATTTCTTGCCGTGTTCCATTTCACCGTACAGTATAAAAGTGAGTAGGAGTTTTTTTTATTCTTCGGATCCTATTATGGTCATATTGTTTTTAATCTGCCTTTAATATAAAACATTTATAATGGCGTTGAAATATCCACGATCAGTTTTTTTTCTAACGCATAGCGTGTGTAAGTAAAGTTCCGATACATTTGGAGTTGATCTGTGATATAATTTTGAGGAAATGACCTGGTTATCAGTAAGACTTTATTATTTTACATACTTTTCACGTTTTTCATTGCTATCAAGATCTATACCGATAAGCATACTTTGACCAGCTTTGACAATTTCTTTAACGAGTTGTGTCGTGCTACTCAGTTCTCGACTTGTCTCAGTCTTAATATTGTTACAGCAAATATAAAAATATTGAAACAAAAATTATGCACATTAATAAAACGAAAGTTGGCTGTCACAGAACTTGATATTGTTTATTCAAAAGGAAGGAAGAATATTATTGGTGCATAAAATTTACTCCATTTCGTTATGATTAGGTATATGTAGTTTAAAAGTTATGCTTGCTTTTTTCGGCAAAACTTTAATATATTTAGATATTTAATCAACATAGGAGGATATATATATATATATATATATGTATAAAAATGCTGTGAATTTTAAAACTTCATACAAAGTGAGAAAGAGGAATTACGTCTTAAGTTAAGGATCGCCGGATGTGTGGCGACGGAAGTTTCCTCTCGGCCCGTTTCCGTCGGCAAGATGGCCGACGGAAACCGAGGCGGTTATGACTTCCGGTTCTTTTATACGCAAATGTACCCCCAATGTCGCAATTGAAAATTTCTATGTATTTTTTCTCAAGGGATACGCTTAAATCTTTTATTCTCATACATAAAATAGTTTTAAATGAAATTATGGTGTATTACGGAGTTTTAGGAGATCATATTATGGAATTATTTGAGTTGGTTAAAAATATATATAAAACAATATATAATTATATAATAGCTATTAGTTGACTTCGCTAGTTGCGCCAACTGCCATGAATACCAACATTTTTAATAACGATTATTCGCATATTTTAAGGTTGTCTTTTCAGTTCTGTTTTATAAACAACTATAAGTAGGCTTTTACGTATGATTTTGGAATAAACTGGATAAGAGGAATCTATTAAGTTTTTAATTGTTAATATGAAACGGGACGATATTTGAAGATAGTCTTATCAATTTATCGTTTTTGATATGAAATTATTCCATCTACCTATATATTTACAAATATTTCATCCTTCGGTGATAAGTAGTAGGTACATAGTAATTGTGGAGAGTCAATATTTATGTAATACTTTTGTTACAGACGATCACCATCGGCGCACCATGGTCGAGCACTAAGGCCAAAGTCCATCAGAACTTAAACAATCAATACATATCAAACATGCACTGACTTAGCTCTAAAACTAGGAATAACACTATATACACTTATTATAAAATTATTGCGAATTGGCTGAATAGGAACGTTAGATTAGAACTTGGTATTTTAAAAACTTCGTGACTCTCTATTTGTTGGCGCGTGTGGGGCAGTCGCCCCTTGGGTCCGACCGTGGAGGACGAGGGCGGAGCGCTGTTCGGGCGGCTGCAGGGCGCGCTGCGGGGCAGCGCCGCAGCCGCTTCCCCGTCTCGTGTCGCCAACTCCATCAAGGGCTACTTGAGCAACAAGGTCGGATCGCTTCAGCTCCGAGACACAGGTTAGTAAATGAAATGGGATACTGACTTACAATAGATATAGATTAGTCAGTAACAGTTACTCCACGATCCTACTGATCTTCGAATTTACACTTCGGTAACTTTTCAAATAATCCAAATTTTAACCACGTAATAAGCATACGAGAATAACAGACATTTCAATGTAAGATTTTCTTTCGCTTTTGTTTTATACGCGTATGTAATGTTATTAACCAAAAATTACTTATTTCTACAACAAAAGTTGTATCATAGAAAATGTAAAAATTAAACGAAACCGCATACCACAGGCTGCCAACGCGACAAAAATACAATTCGAGCTCTATTCAATTGTTACACGTGTCTTCGGCAATCTTGGATTTTCCTGAATAACTCTATCGCTCGCTATAAATTTTTATTCGCTAAATATTTGAAGAATAATGCGTTATAGAATAAATATGGAACCGGTGGTGTAATAAGTATCGTAAATCGCAAGGCTAGGAAAACTATAAATAGCGAAGTGTGTTATATAATTTTGAATTTAATGGAGAATATAAAATGGCATAAAAATGTTCTTCGTTCTGGCTAAGGATTATAAGGAGGATGTTTAATTATAAAAAATGAACAGGCGGAGAAAATGTCCGAAGAAAATACATTGCTAATTAAAAACAACTGCCCAGACGCTACGACGAACCTTGTAAAGCTTTTTTTTATAATAAAGCATTCTTTATTTTAGTACACCAGGCGAATTAAACCCTTTGGGCTTACGTAAACCGTGTTATATTTTCAAGGATGTTAAATTCCTACAAGAGCGGTGATAGTTTATTGAAAGCTGTCACGTGCGCGGCTCCTTTTGAAAATTTCATCAATTTTTACGTTAGCATTAAATACGATCTTGACCTGTAAATAGTCGCAAGTCTTTAGACTTATTTTGAGAGTTGAAGTACTTTTGTAGAATGAAAACCGCGTGTTACTTCAAATGAAACTGCTTCTAATTTATTTATTTTATTTTAAGCTCAGGAAACGATTCGAGTACATATTATTTTTTAACAGATCCTAGTACGTCCACTAATTACATGTACTTTATAAGATTAAGCATAACGTGCACATATACATAAGGAACCAATTCTCCTTTGAGTTCTCCATTTTTTTCCAACATAGGTTAACGCAACGTATCCGTACTTACGTATATGCTACATTTCACTGAACATGTGAAAATGGTTGAACAATTTTTTGCAAATAAATGAGTTTACAATTATATTGTTTTCATCAAGCCTATTTATTAACAGGTGTCCGCTCTACCGCCCCGATAACTTTATGCGTTTTAAAATAATACTGTTCAGGATTAAGGATTCTACACAGGATACCAACCATCTCCGTCTTTAGACGCATGATAAAATTTAAATTTTATCAACATTCAGTGCAACCGCGAAGGCGCACCAACAATAAGGAAATATTTTTGCCTTTTTTTAAGGTTTTTTCATTAAACAGTATGTCACAAATTACCTACTAATTTAAAAATTGCCCAATAGATCAAATGTCGAAACATTTGGTCAATTACGTTATTTTTACAATAATATGTAATGATACCAAAGTTTTACTAATATTTATTTTGAAGAGCAATGTATTTTAAGAATAAATTTCTTCTATTTTAGGAAGTCCACACGATGCTTAAACTCTCGATTTGTGATATATACAACCGCAAGCGCGAATCTTCGAAGGTCTTCGATAATTCTCCCACTCCGCTGTTTCACCCTTGTTCTAATAGCATCAATTACCTCCCTACAATCAACCGACACATTACCAAACCACTGGCAACTGCTATATTACTGTAGCACCTTGTACATTGCTGGTTTTCAGTCAGTCACAAGTAGATGTGTACAAATAAATCGCAATGTAGACCATGCGCCAGTGTTAAATCACATGATTGTGTTGTATTAAATTACCACGCAGTAAAGTTGCGATCATTAGGTGGAGTAAAATTCGGCAATTTGGCAATTTCGACTAATTTTTCCGCGTAACTCGATAAGAAAGTTGTGGTGACTAATTGAGCTTTTAGGCGTAAAGCCGTTGAGGGATTGCTTTGTGGATGTTCCCTGCTATAACAGTCAATTTATTAAAACACAGGCAGAGAAAACGTTTAAATCTTCATAAAACAAGGATTATGTGTAATTTTTTAAAATTATTTTTTACATTAGTAAGAAAATATCTCTACAGATTACGTTACTATTAGAAAAAGTCAGGCAGTAACTTTCTCTTGACCAATATTTTTTATACTTTTGAACATCATTTGACTACTATGAGAGTACCCGTAGAAACAGTGTAACCCAGGTTGGTTACACTGTTTCTACGGGCACTAAAAAAGTCTTATGTATTGTAATATTTGCGTTTAAATATTGTACAAAACATTTATAAGCAACCCTAAATAAATAAAGTCATGAAATAAAGAACGGAAATATTTACAAATAACGTTACAACGTTATATTTGGTACGAATTACGATATATGTATTCTATTTATTCAAAGATTAGAACCGGATGTTACCTTACTAATGATTCGCTACGTTTGCAAGTAATTCTAAAAAGAGTCATATTCCTTTTTCTAATACTCGTACGAGTAATAAAACATTGTCTTATAACATTCTCAGAAATATGCTTCCTTAATGGGAACTCAAAGTTTAGTATATACTTTATAAACTGTGTTCAGTTGTAGTTCAGAAAAGTCATTAGCTATCACCCTATGCCACCCCCGTGTTCGCAACAATCACCGTGGAGATATAAAAACATTGTACCTGCGTTGGTAGCCGAGGGGAGAGCGGCGAACGCACCCTCGACCATGAATATTTGATCGCGCCGCCGGCAAGAGTCGAAACTCTTGTAACATGCAAATACTGCTTTTGACAGACGCCGTGTGCCGCGCCTTATTATTATAACACAATGTATATACGTTTCTAGCGAAATAGAAATGTTGTATAATAATAAGAATAATTATTTATGTACTCAACGTGTTGACGTAGCAAACATATTTCTACACAATAATGACTAAACTCTTAGTCTTAATCGCTCTTTTGTTCATTCGTACTGTTTCGTCATATGTAAATCCAAATTATAATAAGGTCTGTATTACAATTAGTTTTTTAACTCGAAGAAAAAGAAGACATGGTTTGAAAAAGCGTAATTTCGTACTAAAACTTACATACATACATATTTCGTAGCTCGGAGTTTGGATATTTGCCCGATGCATGACAATAGGCTCACCATCTATTCCAAAGTGAGACGTAAACG
>DWEI01003535.1:0-12728 GCA_018245875.1 Mysoria ambigua | reverse complement strand
CGGTGAATCGCGGGAATGTTCTGCATTCCTCTGCCTACCCCTTCGGGGATTACAGGCGTGAAGTTACGTTTAAAATAGAAATAATATTACGAGATATTAATGTCTGAGTGTTACTCTTTTATTAATAGAATAATCAGCTATTCATTGGCATTGTTAATAAACATACATATATCTGAATAGTCAAGGTTCGTAAAAGCAAAATGTTATAACTCAACTGTATATACTGACAAAAACTTGAAATCAAAATGTCACTGTAAAGAACAGGAAAATAGCTGGAGTTACATTTGAATAATTTATTTGTAGGTACTGAGAATTGGTTGTAGCCAATAATATATTCAGCGTGCTACTTATATTAATATTGAAAAAATACAAGCGAAGTCTATTAAATATTCATTAATTTTTAAGTGACTGTATTGCCACGCCCGGTCTGCCACAGGATAGACAGAGCCCATCCAGTGCCGAATATTTCTACCACACACCGGACGTGCATCTTTCACTTGAATTAATTGTTTCATGCGCGCCGCTTCAGCGCGCCGGTCTCGCCGACTGCCGGTAACAGACATATTTGCTCGTGGTAGTCGATAAAAATGGTCAATAAAACAATTATTGTCAATTGCAAGTTACAATAAAGCGTAATAAGGAAATCTGCAGTTGTGTACCCATTGAGTATTTCGTTACGCAGCATGGCGCCGCACTAGATGCTTAAAAGTTCAGAGAAATTGTTAAGCTGCATTAAAAAGTGTGGTAAAGCAGAGCAGAATAAGCAATGTCAGTGAAATGATTAAAAAGCATCTGTTCTAACAAAACATTTCCAATATTGGACATCCTTAAACCAAGGCAGTAACACAATGATTCATATGAATATCTATTACCAGTTAACACTTTGTATACAATAGACAGTAAACTTAATTGTTTTATACATATAATATACATATGTATATTATGTTTAATTCATTTCATACGATCGTCATCAAAATATTTCAAAATTCATATTCGGCTTGTTTCGGCTTACTAAAGGTTACCTTATGTAAATTTTTCGTTTAGAAATTAAAAACCTTTTTGAATATATAAAAAATACTGACTGATAAAAAGACATGAATCACGTGAAAATCAGTTATAAATTCTCCAAATCACTTTATTAACAAATGATATATTAAGATATAACGATATCTTATGATCTTAATATCATGTATATAGATTTAACGATAAATATTAAAACTTATTACGGTAATAATTAAAGCCTTGTCATAATTTTAGATGAAAAACGGCCAAATTAGTCACCTTTGGTTCAATTGCCTATAATTTTACTAATCTAATATATTTCGCGGAAGGACGCGGAAGAAGTGCCAACAGAGTAGCGAATGGAAATCCTTAGTCTCTGCTTGTCCCGACGGACAATAGGCGTGACAATATGTGTCTTCGTAATTATACTTGATTTTATTATGTTAATTATATTTGAGTAAGACGCGTATTTATTAGATAATCAGATGTATAAATAAATTATTTGAACACGGAAAGATTTAATTTTCTTAGACAATTTTACGTAATAGCATTTATCTCTTGTGTAAATAATGTAAGCGTGTCGATGTGTTAGACTTATTTTCATTTAAAAACAGTATTATGTTGCATCAAATCTTTTAATTATATTAATTATGTAGTTTGGATTTATTTTAATAAAGAAATATTAGTATTTTCTCGTTGCCTGCAAAGGATATGTGTCTATAATTTTAGTTATACACTGCATAATTTTCATATTTGACAGTCTCGTATGCGGAGTGGTTACATGCGTGATTGCTTATTGAGAGGTTCTGAGTTCGATTTCCAGATCGGGTACTAATGGAATTTCTCAGAAATTATAGAAGCAGTCCATAGTCATTCGTAGTCATTTTTGTCCGATGTACGGCAATACGCGCACCCCCTATTCTGTCGTGGGATTAAATTGGTGAATTTAATTTACTTGGTGAATCGTGAGAGTATACTGCCCAACCTCATCTGATTACCCGTTCAAGTTATTTACATGGCATAGTATAATTTCAGTGCCAGGTTATAGTACAACTACATTTTAACCTATTTCTAGTTTGACTTTTATTACAACAACAGATTATTTTGCATTACTTTGATAATTCTAATGAGTAATATAACATGATATAAATATACATAATACACAAGGCGTCAAGTTACGAAATAATGTACAGTATAACACAAAATCGAAGTACCTTTTAGATTCTCATTCTATGTTTAATTTTGTTTGCAAACGTAATATCACGTCTGTAATTCGCGAAGAGGCAGACGGAGGAGTGCAGCTCACTCGCGCGCTCCACCGGTTACGTCCACGTTCCACTACGGAGCAGCGGCACGGAGCGGTAAGCGCATTGCTTACACTGAGCACATTTCCGGGATCAAAACCGCAACTAGCAAATCTAAATAGAAAATTCCAGTAGTGTTCCAAACAATTTTATAATTACGACTCACATTTGATTACAACTGACCTTCTCAGTGGTAACGTGCTAGTCATACTAAATCCTACATGCATATTTTAATATGGATAAGAGGATTACTTTATCACTTTATCTGAATTGCTCATACTCGTATATGCTGCACAAACCCTCCACCCTAAAAAGGTACGTCTCACATGTTTACGCACTAACATAACGGTAGCGGTGAATGCGAATGCCGTTTACCGACAATACTCAAGCTGTTGTTATCATTCACCGCTAATGAGTACTACTTTTATTCGTTCTGTAGACCTTGCGAGCTGCATTCCTTATTTAAATACTATTTGCTTTTTTACTGGTATACATTTATTATGTGCCAGTCTATTTCAAATTGGCGATACAAAGAAAACTTTGCATGTGTAGTAAAAATGTCTGTATATTATTCTCAATGACAGAGTCATATGGCAATTGAAATTAGAAAATTGACTGTCCAATACGTAGCTATTTTGTTTTCAGAAAATTTGGAACTAAATTTCCAATAGTAAGTATATGTGTTTATAATACTATACGTGAATATAATTGTATGTGTAATTTTTCACAAATATATTAAAAAATCATATTTTTATATTACTATCTATTACACGGGTCTATATTTGTCTTCTTATAACAATAATATTATTTATAACTTCCTTTATGTATAAATTGCATGTTATCTGTATACATCATATTTATAATTTATTTGTATCAACGGTTACAGGAAACTTATGTACTTATTTCACAAACCCGGTTAATTATTTTTTTTGATAATTATGTATTTATTTATATATTCATTGCATCCGTCTTCACTCTTATTATTTTCTAAGTACTTATCTTCGATCGGTCATAGGTTCTTTATGCAGTTCAAGTATCGACAATAGAGAGCAAATTATTCTGTAACTCTACACCGTTATATTTACTTATTGAAATAGAAGGGAGCGTCTCTATAAGGAAAGTTAAGAGGTAACGCTGCATATTTATGAGGTCGAACGTCGGTATGCGCGCTGCGTGTAGCGCTCGGCCGCCGCCCGCTCTTCTCAAATAACTGTCGACACCCGATACAAATATACAACTATATCAACTATAGAAACTATTGTACAACATGGGCTCGTTACGTGTAGTTTCTGTACGATTACATCTATATATGTATCATTATAAGTTGTATTGATACAACTATGAAATCGTGTGATCGATAGACTCAAAAGCTCTACTTCAATTTTCCATACAAAAGACATCAATGCGGTGTGTGACATTAATGTTCGTAGAGCGCGCTACATTATGTGACGCTTTTGGAAGTCACTTTATCACTGTAATTAGTGTTTTTTATTATTATTCCAAAATCTATTTATAATTTGTAATGATTTAGAGGATGTTTACATAAAACAAATGTTTTCGCAAAGTCAAGATATTTGATGAATTTTACTTTTATAGCTGAATAGGTTCTTGGAAAGGAAGAAAGAAAGATTACTTTCCGAAGAAGTCCAGGACAGTACATGGAAGTTTGGCTTTTCTCAGGTTAAACACAGATGTTTCTGAGGAGCAGTGACCTTTTAACACGAAGGAGTCTGTGCGCCAGTTTGGACTTTTAGAACGTAGATAACTAATAAAATTTATACCATAAGGGACCTGGCGTAGTGAATAATTAATATAATATCATATAAAAATGGGGATAGTTTGATAAAGTAGAAGATTTTTAAATCGAAATATAACATTAGCCAAGGCGTGTGTTTATTGGCTCTGTGACGTAAAGTGTAGGGAATGCGACACGCGGTACATCCGGGTCGACAGGCCAACTTACGTGTGGTTTCGTCGAAGACAGTTTATTTTAGAATTTGATGTTTTATTCATATCATCATATACAAGTTTGCCTTAGCCATTATTAAAAGCGGTGATTAATTGTGACTATTAAACATACATTCACATGCAGATTTATTATATAATATAATTGTTAATTCATTATATTTAGTAATAATTTTCGATCTGCATAAATCTTGAAGTTAAATAATATTATAATATGTTGTATATAGATTCAGTTATTCGAATTAACAATTCAATAACTGTAAATTATTGCCCTAATGTCAACAGAGATACTGGAATGTAAACGATTCGTTGTAGCCGGCATTGAATACGACTCTACATTTTGTCCGTAACTTGTCTCACGGGCTGCTGTTATCGAAATTACGTAAACTGTATTAATGTTACTTTTCATATAAATGTAGAGATATAATGTGAATGAAACAAAGGAATATATTTTTTCTAACAATGCCTAGAGGTTATTTATCAAATGTGGATTGGAATATATTTTACATATGTTTCCATTGATGTAATCTATTTGACAAAACGCCTAAATTTTCACGATGAATGTACTAGAGTCAACTATCTTCAAGTGACATTCTCTACGCTAGAAATATAAACTTTGACACGTAGCGTTGAGCTTGTGACATTTAAATTTGCAATCTGCCTACACGAGGCAACTCAAAGCGGTTATGTGTGATAATTTAAGGTGTACTACATACATACATACGTATAGATCGCAACTTGTAACAATCAAAGGCGGTGTCAATTGTGTTGGTACGGAGCGACGTTTTGCAATATCAACAAGCAATGAGGAGATAAGAGAACAATGATATAATACGAAGGGGCTTGCGCATGGCGTGCGGGCGGCGGCGGAGCCTCTCGCAAGCGCGAGTTAGATAATATTGCGAGATCTCGGTTTCCTTATGTTACGTACCGCGCGCTCACGCATACCGCTCGCATCCATTTCTTACGGCTTGTTAGCAAACATTACTAAAGCGTGTCAGCGAATAATTGGCAAAAAATCAATATCTCACACCGGTTGCAGTGTTGTCATGGGAAAGTAATAAAATTTGCGTCAGCTTCGCAGACACACTAGTAACACATATTCAAATCCAGCTCGATAATAGTTTAATAGGCATACGATTGGGATTTCCTGTATCATAATAATTGGCGGTCAAGGAAATCAACTATTCCGTGACCTTTTTAAATTTTAATAATTTCGACAGCATAGTCGTACAAAAGCATCAAATAGCATGCATAATATAACGATTCGACACAGACAGAGGACTTAGAAAGAGTCGTCCTTGTCGCTTGCTTAACCGCTGACATTTCGGAGCCAGTCAAATGTCACGAGCGCTCACTCCACCTTTGACATTTGCGCTTCTAAATGACAATTTACTTCTAATAATAAAAAAGCTGTTAACCATCGGCAAATATTTAATCAAATGTTACGTTATGCAAATAAAATTATTATTAAAACACAATTGCGAAATTGTGGTGCGGTGAATTGTAGGAAGCGGTGATTCAGTGAAACGTCGGCGACCCGTTCTGTTTCCGGTAGAGTCGGCTCGGACACACGCCGCCAGCCGCCAGCGGTCGCTTTCGAAAGTGACAAGGCTAGGTTAACGGGAAGTAGTTGCAATGTTATTCAATTTTCAGCAGGTGTCGATGGGCACCGATGGCGGCGGCAAGCTGATGAAACGGCCAAGAAAGAAGACAGCCTGGAGCAGGAGCTATGCAAGGACAAGGACGCCGGCGAATGGTTCCGGCTGGTGGCCGGCGAGGGCGACAACTGTCGCGACGTCATCCAGTGCACCGCCTCGGTCAGCCGGCGTTTAATACTTTTACAAACGAACCTCGCCCGTTCTCGTCCAGTACATGCGTCGGTATCAATGTTGCCGGCGCGCTCTTGAACATCTCGTTGAGCGGAGTGTGAACGGCTATCATTTATTTAGTCCAAAAGACGTAAACGGGGTATCGGAATTAATTTGATGTAAATATGCAAGCGGCCGGCCGTCGTCAGTATTTGGATCGATCCGTCCGGTTCAACTATCCAAACCGACCACGTTACTTTACATAATCTCAAGCTTGCTAAATTCCAAACATTTTATTGGTGATATCGTTGTTAGTGTTGCAATATCTATCATAACTTATATACACTCAATGGAACACTGTTTGCTATAACTTGTTCCAACTGTTAGGTGCGTGCTAGACGCCATTATACTCATGAATATTCTATAAATTGAAATATTTATGTAATATTATTAGTAACACTGTACACATTTAACCTAGTCGTTTGTTTTAACAGGGCATCCAAGCTATCCGTTGCCCGGCCGGTTTGTTCTTCGACATCGAGAAACAAACGTGCGATTGGAAAGATGCGGTGAAGAACTGCAAGTTGAAGAACAAGGAGCGCAAGGTTAAGCCCCTCTTGTACACCGAGGAGCCTCTCTGCCCGGACGGTTCGCTGGCGTGCGGCGACTCCAGTTGCATTGAGCGCGGGTTGTTCTGCAACGGCGAGAAGGACTGCGCCGATGGATCCGACGAGAACTCTTGTGGTAAGAACACGAACTGTTGAAACATGTTTATATTTAGAACACAGGGCTGCGCTGTCACGTGGCATCTAATCCACGGTTAAAATACACAATTGAACTTGAACGTAAAGATAAAAACTGGCTCGCGGAGCGTGACCACCGACCCGCCTGCAACACCAATCACTCGGCCTAAAAAAATATCACAATATAGCATTGAGGTGTCGCAAGCTAGCTCAATCAAATTAGGGGCTCATTTTATTCACTTGTCATCGGGTATGTTGGCGTTCGCAGGTTTGTTATATGACGATAATGTTATAGGTTACCAACTTGTAAACTAATAGGAGAATTTAATGTAAAATCTGAAACACATTGCCACGTGACTTGACCCCTGCGCGCGCCAGTCGGTATGCAGTGAATATTGTCGCAGGCGATACGAGTGCGCACCTACCGCGCATTGTACGCTTCAAGACTTGAAATCAAATGAACCACACTGCGAATGGTAATTGTGTACGTGACAGCATTGCTGAGTTACACCCGCGCCGTCGCACTTCACTCCTCGTGAGAAATATCTATGAGTTTACAACACGAACGTTTTTTCAATAATGTTAAAATAACTACCATGCACAAACAATTGTGTTTTTTCGCACACATTTACAATGTAGAGCAGTCGGTTTCGACATGGGCGTGGCGTGTGGCCCGCTGCAACTCGCGTCGGGCAAGTAAGGTAACGATAGATTGTAATCATTTCAATGTTCATTGCATACGGTTTCGATTATCATTTAATATAAGTAATTGCGTGTAACGCGAACGGCCGCGAGGCGGCGTGTCGCAGCGAACGGCATCGAAAAGTGAAATCAAAATAGGTGGTCAGTTTTCAGAACAATTTGACGAAGCGAAAGTACCCATACTGGTTGCGACTTCCATCAACATACTCGAGACTCGCGCGCCGTGCTTAGATACGCACCTGCTCGACATCCGCTTCCCATTTTAAATAGTCGTCGAAATTTTATTTGCTGTTTTTTTTAATGTATGTCTTCATTATGAAATTACATCGTATCAAATCAAAAATCATGGGTAATTATTAAACGTGTGTGTGTGTGTTTTTTTTTTGTAGATATTGACAACGACCCGAACAGGGCGCCGTCCTGCGACCCCACGCAGTGCGTCCTGCCCGACTGCTTCTGCTCGGAAGACGGCACCGTGATCCCGGGGGACCTGCCCGCGCGCGACGTGCCCCAGATGATCACCATCACGTTCGACGACGCCATCAACAACAACAACATCGAACTGTACAAAGAAATCTTCAACGGCAAGCGCAAAAATCCCAACGGTTGCGACATCAAGGCCACATTCTTCATATCGCACAAGTACACCAACTACTCCGCCGTGCAGGAGACGCACCGCAAGGGGCACGAGATCGCGGTACATTCTATCACGTGAGTGCCTCAGTTGCTCAACGCTTGTCCGATTTAGGTGACTGTGCGGTGTTACTAAAAGTGATATTTTCTTTGTAGCCACAACGACGACGAACGGTTCTGGAGCAACGCTACCGTGGACGACTGGGGCAAGGAGATGGCCGGCATGAGGGTCATCATAGAGAAGTTCGCGAACGTTACCGACAACAGCGTAGTGGGGGTCCGGGCTCCGTACCTTAGGGTAGGCGGCAACAACCAATTCACCATGATGGAAGAACAGGCTTTCTTGTACGACAGTACCATCACAGCGCCTCTTTCCAACCCGCCGCTGTGGCCCTACACCATGTACTTCCGCATGCCGCATCGCTGCCACGGCAACCTGCAGAGCTGCCCCACCAGGAGTCACGCTGTATGGGAAATGGTAATGAATGAACTGGATCGTCGCGAGGATCCCAACAACGACGAGTACCTGCCCGGCTGCGCCATGGTTGACTCCTGTTCCAACATCCTCACCGGAGACCAATTTTACAACTTCCTCAATCATAATTTCGACCGTCACTACGACCAGAACAGATCGCCACTGGGACTGTACTTCCACGCGGCTTGGCTGAGGAATAACCCTGAATTTTTGGAAGCTTTCCTGTACTGGATCGATGAAATTATTCAGACCCACAATGACGTTTACTTTGTAACCATGACCCAAGTCATCCAATGGATCCAGAACCCGCGCACCATTTCGGAGGCGAAGAACTTCGAGCCCTGGAGGGAGAAGTGTTCGGTGGAAGGCAACCCCGCCTGCTGGGTGCCCCACTCGTGCAAGCTCACGTCGAAGGAGGTGCCCGGCGAAACCATAAATCTGCAGACGTGCGTGAGGTGCCCCGCCAACTACCCGTGGCTCAACGACCCCACCGGCGACGGCCACTACTAGCACAGATCTCGCGCCTCACGCGCTCCAAATTAGTTTATAAAGTAATTGCAATCGATGGGCTACACGGACATATTCGGGGTCGAACCAACCGCCGCCGACCTTTTCGAATAATCTCGTCATACCGATGCCGCTTTGAATATGTGTCCCTGTAATTTTAAACGTACTGGGTTATAATCCGTCACTAGTATAAGTACCTAACTAACTATATGTAATATAGATTCACATGAATATTTAATAGGTCTGTTTAATACTTTATGTGATTTTCTACTGTAAGTCTGTTGGATAAAAAATTTTAATATAAAACATAAAAAATTCGCAACTTTTTATTTTCATTCCCCAAACAACGACCCGACACGAACATAGTGACGAATACTGTGAGATCTAAGATCGTTACATTGAAAAATTTCAGTCCCATAACACAATTAGTACAAAATGAAATTAACATGAGTAAATTAACACGAGAAACAATTTACATATTTTACCAAAAAAAAAAAACACAAATTATTCAATACAACTTTTATAACATAAACACATTATTATACAATAGAAACATAAAAAAAGCATTTCGCCACCGTAGTACAGGTAACAAAAGCAATGTCGATACATGAGACTACGGAATAAGTCGCGTCTAAGTGTATTCTAGCAGATTGAAAAAACAAAAATAATACTTAACGTAATAATATCATTAGGCGAGTAATCTTCCTACTCACATCGAGCGGACCGCTTTTAAAAATGATACCAAACATAATAGTATTACATTTAACATTAATCTCCACTTTATGGTCGAGTCAGCTCGTGGCATTAAGAAAAAAATCTGCCGGCTGTGCATAATAAAGTTATTCCGTGTTGCATCCGTGTCTATGAATATAAATACTCTTCAACAAGTTGTTGACGACGGTGCTTGTAATGAATGTTACATACTCACAAATATTGGTGTCTAAATGTTAAGTATGCGGTTTCGTACACGGGCCGCAGTGAACACCAAAGTACATAGTTCTTTGTGTCAAGTGAATGATGAAGAGACATCGCCGAGCTCAGCGGGCTGATTGCTGTTAGTCGGCCTGAAATGTTGTAAAATCTTAACAATCGTCATGGGTTCCCTGAGCTCACAGACATAAGCGAATTAATATAACATTTGTTAACACAGCAAACGTCCAACTTGTTTATCAAGTTTTCACCGCTCGGTGACATTATATTATCTATAGTTTAGTATACACTTACATCCTTATACACGCAAACACACACGCCAAACTGTTTATATATGTGTATATATACTTCAAATATCACGTACCTATAGTGGTGTGAGTGTGGCTCGTTCCGTCATATTTAGGCACACAATTATCTACCTACCAATAAGATTTACATTGTGCTTGATACAGCATCGGCGACGGCAGCCTACTTATGGCATCCCACATGCCCGGCAGATATTTTTTGACCTTTTACCTTATGAGATTTCACAAGTAATATGTAGAAACTTTTGGTTCTAATTTGAATATCTTTGTAATATAAATACCGATACCAACCGATGATTAATTATGTGCCAGGCTGAAAATCAATGTTTAACATTGGGTATCCATCGATAGGTACAACGAATTATTAATTATAGTTGTTAATCAATCAGTCTCGCTCGTAATTAATTAGTTACAGTAATTAAACCTCGCCGAAGCGTCGCTGTAAAAACTTCCGATATATAGGATCATCATATTCGACCGTGTTAGCCGTCCTTCGGTAGAAAAAACAGACTAGCGCTTAGTTTCGTAAACAAAATACTAATGGCCGGCGTATCTGCATAATTTATAAAAACAAATTTACGGGCACGCAATTCACAACATCAGGAAAAATGTATGGCTATTCAAACATACAATTCATACCATTTTGCCATCGATCCGTTAACTAAGTTGAAAAAACGATATTCATGCCTGTAATCCGTGGAGGGGTAGGCAGAGGACTGTACTACACTTTCACACATCACCTGATACTTTTACGTCCCGCTACGTAATCGCTGGCGAGCCTATTACCATACGCCCGACACACATGCACACTTCGAGCCACTTCTAGAAATTTTGTTTAGAAATTACAAGTCAGCAAAAACAAATTGTAGCTGACCCGTGGTTTGAACCGAGCGTCTCTTGACCAGAAGTCGCGCTTACATTTGATTGATTTGAATTGAATTGATAATTTATTAAGAAATAAGTTACGAAATTCCAAAAGCATAATAAAATCCACTTATTTATATATTTAAATTATTAATTATATAATCCATAAATGTGTCGATATGTAAAAGAGACAACATACTCGTGTGTCTCTGGTCGTATATCTAGTATCTCTGTACATATGTCTATATGTACATAGGCACTTTACAGAGAATATAAATTCTGCTAACCCACGATATAATATAATTTTAAATTTATAAGCGAATTTAAAAAGGTTAAACGTCCATGCTTGTTAGCAACGATAATTATTTACATAATGTTTTATGTATAAGTAATTATAACATCTCATTCCAACGCGTCTCCGTGCGCGCGTAAGTTGTTCCAGCGAAGCACAGTCACATTAAATACTGCCACATACGTAGTTGCCTCTCTACGTTTCTACGGCTACATACTAAATGTATATGTGTACTGTCAAAAGTCTGTGTTTTTGTCATATTATACACGTCGAATTCCACCACAATCATATATATACCATATCACGTTTTGTTTATGGAGCTTCAAAAGCTTTTGAGACCAATTAGTATTGATGGGTTTTAGACATGTGCAAAATGAGTTGAAGATAAAAAATCCCACCGTTAAATTCACCTTACGGCAGCCTCCATAGAGTTCATGTTCATACCGCTACCGCGATATGTTTATTGTGAGTATATTTAAACTTATCTTCGAAGAAGACGTTCAAGATGGATGAGCGCAAAAAGTGGGCAAGTCTTTTTAAGGCCCGTGATTTTGTGTCGTAAGAACGTTCGCGCTCAGTGTTAAAAGGATGTTTTTGCGCGGGCGAATACAACAGAAGTGAATTGCACATGATCCCCACGCTGGGCGTCAGGGCTGGGGTCTATCTGTCTGCTGCTGTCCTGCTATGCCTCTATCAATGCCCTTTGCGAGCCCTCGGTCTAGCAGTGGAACAACTAAGGCTGATGATTACTAATATCAGCATACCTAACTTTAGTATTTTTAAAGCACATAATTACTAAAAACCTAATTTTGATCAAAATATTCCAAAAAGTTTGCATGTACACAGCCAGATAAGCCTGTGACTTTATGTTTTCCTGGTATTCTATTCAAAAATGTACCCAATTATGAAGATTTATTTACAAAAAAAAATCAATAATTAGTCATAGTAAAACAGCAATGAACAATACAATGTAGTCGCATCGCACAAGGCTGTGTCGTAACAGCTTGTTGAGGTTCGTGCGGGAGAATAAAAAAAATTAATAAAATGATTTTGACGCATCGCTGCGGCACGCAAAAAACAAGACAATGGGTTAGCTGCGCCACCAACACGTCGCCGCCCGGCCGGGCGCGCCCGCGGGGGAGGTTGCACATCGCCTTCGACGCGACAGGCGGCGCAGCGACGCGTCCGCGGCGAA
>DWEI01003534.1:0-12730 GCA_018245875.1 Mysoria ambigua | reverse complement strand
CCTAGTTCAGAAGTAGAAGTAGAAAACATGCTACAAAAAAGGCAATGTCAATTTCACATTCAGTTGAGCTAATACTTGTATACACTTAGTGTTACTGGACTGGTAACACTGGCGAATGTTTATTTGAAGGAAAATGGCGTAAGAAAAATTCTGAAATGATGTTCTAATAAAATTTCGTTTTTATTTTATTTAAATTTATTTCTGAAATATGTTTTGTTATTATTTGTAATGATGCCATTGAAACAATAGGTATGAAAGCGCTAAGCTTGAGTGGGCTTCAGATACAGTTAATGAATTCTTGGAAATTTTTCAATGTGTGTCATGTTTGGCGCCAGTAATTTGCTATTTGAGCTGGCCTCAAATATCTCTTTATTTATCTATTGATAATTAGCAACCTCAGTGTTTGACGGACTCAAGTTGTTCAGTACTGCCACACTGATTCAACGCATAACAAGCGCAAGGTGATGTCCCAGTTAGCTGTTCACTACTAGACAGCGATCAGGATTCATTGACTTCAGTTCGACGATTTAATATGAGATATGCCTATATGTTATGCTTCGAAACCTTGATATAAAAAAAAATCTTTATTGAACAGTGGAACGTCACCTCATAACAAGTGTAGACGTGTTACGTTGTGTGGAACTCCATTAGTTCCACATGCTTGCCCGCCGGTTGCTTAACGACCTTGGACACCCAATTTTGGTCTCTATGATATAACAAAATTATTCTCATACTTGTCCTTGACACTGTCCACATGAACAATGTACATTTTCTTATCACTTAAACAAATATCGGACCTAACGCTTTCATATGTCAGTCGTACTTTGTTTTTTTGTTTCTTAGTTCACTTTGTTTCGTCGACCAACTAAATATATAATTATACCGAAATTAAGTTCTAATATTTATTGTGGCAATCAATGCATTTTATTACTTTTTTATTTTGCATTTGTCAAATGGGGTGTAAAATGATACCTAGAAAAGCGTTAGAGCTTTCTTTCAACGCTGTCATTGTCTTGATTAAACCTCGGATATGACAAATCTTCATAGGTAATGGTGAGCACTTACTATCAGATGGCTCGCCTGCCTGGTGGTCGGGCTAAATAACAAGAATATTAATAATACGAGTGCATGAGAACATACCAGTCTGTTCAGTGGGAACTTTTTGAAGCAATTAGCAATTTGTATTCGACCTGAGTCAACGCTTCACTGATATCTATGATCTTTACGAACGTGTCTGAATTCGTGTGTCATTTTTAATAATAAAAAAATAAGGCAGTATATAATGAGAATGCATGCTAAAATATTATTTTACAACAGTAAAAATAGAATGTGTGTTAACTTTAACAGAGTTAAATATTGTTTAGTTTAGTTATAGGTACAGCTGTACCTATAACTAAACTAACTAATGTGTACTCTACAGATCTTATATTGTGTAACTATAACTGAACTGAAATCGATCCCATTTCCTCCCATATTTCACAAATTACTGAAGAATACGAATAGTTCACTAGACTCGACTAACATTTTCCACTATTAGGAGCAAACTTGGCTATATATTGGTAAGGGCACGGAAATATTGAAGGGTATTATAAATACATATATCGATAAAGATAGATTGATAAATTAACATAGATTGAAAATTCTAGATCACAGTTGAATTATATACATAAATATTTTATCATCGATTTATTAAGTAGTGTAGTAGGTTATTTATTATTATTTTAAATAATTCTAACATAATAATAATATCGCGTACTACTGTCTCGTCGTCGTCCATATCGTCGATGTATGTTGAACCTTGTGTCGTATGCAATAAAGTTTAATGGCGCGACGTGTGAGGGATCATAACAGCATAACAAATGATAGCAGAGAAAAATATTATACTGGATTTCCTGGGATAGTTAAATGTTTTTGTAAGTCATAGATACTTGACAAGAATAATTAAACTTGTATACAGAAGTATAACCAGTTATTGGATGAATTTTAGACCTTAGTACGTTAATGTTAATGTCATCTTGGCAGAAATAAATTCTACGTATTGTAAAAACAATTGTATCACACAAAAATTCCGATTAGTTCTAATGTTGTGAACTAATGAATAGTTCCACGTTTGTTGTGCTGATTTAAAGTGTTTTGGTCCTGTATGTGTGTGGCGGTATTATTGTGGCAAACGACCGTCACCTGTATTAATATAAGAACAGCAAACAAGGCTATTTCTTTATCTTTATGTTTAAAAATAGAATAAGAATCAACTTGCACTTGCAGTTACAAGAGTTTTGTATTGTTCCCTCGAATAATAAATGGGACGACAAACGAGATTGTAATGTACTCGAGCCTGTGATCACGGGGATCTCAAGATGGAGTACTTGGGTTAGGTGTGAAAGTATTCGAGTTACCTCGAAAACAAACACGTGAGTTTAGCCTGTTCATAATTCAGTCCAGGATTTCATCGGTGTCACATATTGCACCTATGAATTATATAATATAAATGTAAACGTAACTCCACCCCTGTAATCCCCGAAGGGGTAGGCAGAGGAATGCAGAACACGCCCACGATTCATCAGTTACCTTTAAGTCCCACTATGGAATAGGTGGTGAGCCTATTGCGTTGCAACGGGCACATATCCACACTCCGAACGACTACTAGAAATTCTAAATTAGAATTTTTTTTTAGTGTTCGACCCGAGAATCGAACCTGGGACCTGCCGATCGGCAGTCGCACATGCAACCAACATGACCAACGAAGCAGTCAATTATGTAATATACGAAGCAGATATACCATGCGAATGTTGATTCACGCAAGTGCCGAGGTTTTGGCCTCCCTCGGCACTATCTATATCTATATCTTGATCAAATAGGCCAGATAGGACTGATGGGGAAGTCAGAAATCGCCGAAACTGGCATGCATCTATGAAGAGAGTGATGAATGTGGAGGAGGCGGGGCAGGTCTGTGATATATATATTTGGCAATTAGTGCTCTCTGTATACCTCGTAAGACGGTCCGTCTTACGAGGTATAGCGGGAAGATATATACGTAAACTATATTAAAAGCGTCGCGTGTTGAGTGATAACGCATGTTCTATTTTATGATTGGCCTGTCGCTTGGAAGCCGAACAATTTCCATTTAGCTGTTCACATTCCAATCAGTTTCCAACAAAACATCCTTGACTTCAGTTACTTGGCTCGCCGGGACTGGTTTTGCCGAGCAGTGTCGTTGAATCGCGTCTGTGATCCGTTTAAACAGAATCCATGCTAGGTATATATGAATAATAGCCACGTTAGTACGTGACATTCTTAAATTCACACTTATAGGATTTATATATAGAATTTGTATGTAAATTCATTATGTAACTCATATTACATTAGTAACAAACTTTTCAGTTGAAAGATTTATTTGTAGACAGTTGTCCAATGGAAGAGTTATTGTTGTAATTATCGATACAGCAATAGTGTATTTTTCAGGTTTAAGTAGACATCTTAAGACTCGAAGTGTCGCCAACATTCGAGAAATGATTACGACGTTTGCGACTTCAAGAACATTTGTCCCATTTAAAAAAAAGTTCAAATTTGCATAGACCGCACGATTTAAGATTTCTAATAGCGACAAAGTTCATTGTGTTATCTATCGTTTTCTCCTCAAGAGAACTATAATAGGTTCCGTTTACCACAAAATTTGCCATCTAATTAGACCCGCATCTCCAAAACCCGAAAACAGTTACCAAAAAAAAAAATATACCGCAATAAAAAGTTTAAAGCGGGCCAACCTGCTGTCTATGATTCATCCCGTCGTCGGCCGGTTAGTCACCGACGGTCGTTGGGGCGCGCGGTTTGGTTTCTTGTAAATATTTCGGAACCAATATTTAACGAGAGATCGAATCGATGAGCCCGGCCCGCATGTAACGGTTCGCGTTTGAAATTGTTCGACATTGTGTCCGCGCCGCCATTCCTCGCGCCGCCCGTGATGTGTGCACGCTGTCGCGGTTCGAGGTAGTTTGTTACGCCGTATTATGAAGTGCAGAATTCCGTACTTCGGGAATGACATTAACATAGTCGACAGACTGAAGCGGAGGTTCAGGTACTTGTGTTTTATTTGGGCTTGGTGTCATTGACTTGCGATGATTTATTATCTTGTTATACTATCGTGCCGTCTCGTATACGGGGACGGCAGACACTATCGAATCCCAGACCTCTGTCCTTACAGACGTGATTACGTGACAACGTTAATAGAATTGTGACTGTGTTCATCTCGGTCGTTTGATCTTCACGATTTTATATTTCGCTGTTGTCGTAAACTCTATATGGTCATACAGCGTTACAGTCGGCTTCGTTTCGTTGTAAATCAATTTTACACTCGATTTCTGATTTAACTCACTTTCGTGATTCGATTTAACTTTTTTGAATAAAATCATACATTTATTATTGATAATTGCTACATTGTTGATATTACTTTACATTACTTATTGTTGATATTTATTTATAATTTTCGATCTTTACAGTACTGTTGATAGAGATAATTCGACGGTTAACTATGGTGAAAATGTTTTTATGCACTTTTATAACTACCTGTTGCAGCAATGATGTTATGATTTAGAATTCTAAATTCAAAACACAGCATATGAATCATTTCCGCAGTCACATTGTTTGATGTTATTATATTTAATAAAATATTTTGCACTTTTGCCCATTGCCTTATTGTACTTAATCGTTCATTTGTAAACACGTACCATAACGTCTGTAACCACCGAAGAGGTAGGCAGAAATGTGTAGAACATATTTTCATGCACCGGGCACATATGTATATCCCGAACCGCTACTATAAAATCACAATTAGAAAAACTAATAGTGCCCGGGATTTGAGCCCAGAATCGGTTGTGTTTTTTATTTTTATTTTGTGATATATTTTGAAAAGTATGATAATGTTTACAAATTTCAATCCAAGTTTCAAAAACAACAAGTTACAAATTTCAAAAATATGTACAATTTTAATTTGTTAAAGAAAAAGAAAATGAAAACTTAGTTAAGTACAGTTTATGTTATTTGTTATGAGTATAGTATAATGTATACAATATATGTTAATTATAAAAACAGTTTACGTGTAAAATTTATTTAATCGTATTCCTCTTACGGGTCGGTGACATGTCTATATATGTATGATACATACACATATGTATCTATTTCTATTTACAGGTAAATTGTGTTCCGAATTGCGTTTTGAGCGATAACATGTAGGCAATTTAACGAAGTAATAATTGTTAACTCGGAAATCAAATGTTCATTTTAAAGTATAGCACATTGTGCATCACACGTGATGACATTTTTATTTCCAGTGTCATATATAATGTTTTATTCAAATGTTATTGGTCTGTGGAAATTCTAAATTTAAATATAGTTGATTTAGTTTATACTTTAATATGAAGATTTCAAAATATGCAGTGACAAAATTTTTTGCTCGGTTGGCACATTGTTTACTGTACGTAATGTTTTTTTATTATTTTATATTCTGTCTCCGCTGGTGAAGTGGTTGCGAGCGCGAATGCTTATCAAGGAGTTCCTGGGTTTGAATCCCTGGTGCGTTACTAATGGATTTATCTAACTGGAATAAAAAATTTAGTATTGGCTCGGAGTCTGCTTTTGTGCTCGGTATACCTCGGTATGTATGGCAATAGGCTCATTTTCTATTTAACTGAGGAAATATACTAAACTCCTCTCCTTAACTCTTCAGGATGTACGGGCGTGATGTTACGTTTGTATACGTCGAATTTATAGAACATATTTCAGAAGATCGTAACAATATCGCTCATCTATGATAGGTAGTAAAAATGTTTTTTAGTATCAGCGTGTAGGCGTAGGTAAAATATCTGTTTCAAAAACTAGGCCGCGGTCACATACCGTGTAGGTACATAAATTAATTATAAATAATTCGATTTTATTACATGGCATTAGACGCTGACAATTATTCGCGTTCCGAAGAGTGCAAAAATGACGTCATCAGTTACCAATACATCCATTTAGCGCGCCATATACTTGGTCCACTTTACATATCTTATCTAGTCGGTATCTGCTTCAGAGCAGATACCGACTAGACTTAGTGTCGCTTCGCACATATTGCGTCCAACATTAGCACTCACTCGCACTTGCCTTTCGACGATACTTTTGTGATGTTATGATGTCCGATAAGCTCGGCGATATTGTTGTAGCGTTCAACCGGCTCCGGTCCGCTCCGGGCACCTGGCACCCTTGTCGCTGTCTACGGACATTTTCGGTTAGTCATCGTTGAACTGTCGCCACGAAGGCGCCATGGCGTTTTTGACTGTGACACGTCGTTGTTAGATTCGTTGTGTGGTGTGTATATGTGTTGTTTGAACTTTAAATATGGACGATGTTGAGAGAACTGTTAAGTGCTGCGACGCGAGGTTCAGGTTCGGCGTGTCCGATACGAAGTTTCACGTTAAACGCAATTGGATACGGACAAAGAAAATGGTGATGAAAGTGTTTGAGTACGAGACGTAAGTAGAAATGTGTTCCGTAGCTTACAGTGAATTGTTGAACGAGTTGTAGTTTGTCTCTTCTTAGGAGTTAAATTTTTTATGGCATTATTTTTTAATTCGTTAAATAAATAACTTATACACTTTTGGTTTGAATGAAGGTTTTGTTTTTATTATTATTGCTACATAAGCATATATCATTACGCCAGTTCGCTTATTAGGGACTCTATATTTTTATTTTTAAAGACCTGTCGTTCCTCTTCTATATTTTCCATTGCGATCATTCGTTCTCTTTAATTATTTGAATTATTAATTTTGAATTTAATTCATTCTTTTGGAATGAAATACACAAAACGCCGTAGAGTACTAGTACATGGCTTTGTGTGTTTTACCTGTAAAAATCCGAAGGATTTATTGTTTTTCATTGGGACAAATAAAAATTATCAACGAGTAATAATATATACATACATACATATCTTCACGCCAGATCCCTTACGGGGTACGCAGAGAACACGGAGTGCCAAATAATAATAATAATAACTATTGACCAATGTCTTGGTCCTCTCGGCAGTTCGACGATCGTTACGTGGCTGAAAGTCGGACAAGTGTGAGTTGTGTTCAGAAAAAAAAACTATGTGAGTGTTCAGACGAATGCGACTGGGAAAAACCCAATACGAGCCCGTCTCCGTACGTTTACGGCCATGCGAGTGTTAGTCAGATTGGGACTCGAACGTGTTTTCGTTTACCACAATGACTAACTTGCAACTAATTTTATATGCTCTGACCTTGAACTGGCATCGATGACAGCGTTCAGTATAATATATGGGTTTTTATAATCGTATTATTTATTCTACGGTCTCGTTAGTGTAGTAGATATGGAAGTTGTTTAGTGATTTCTAGGGGTTCTTCTAATAATTCTTAAATATTCGGTGCCAACCATTGCATGGTCCGAGAGTTGGATGTATTTATTAATGGGTCATTTCGTCAGTGAAGAGAAATTTATGTTACCACAATGATATTTAATAATAATAATTAGTAAACCACCACGATTTTTATATTTTTATAGGTACAGCTGCTGGCAATTTCATTCATTAGTAGTGAATAATTACAATGGCATTACTAAAAAAGGCAAACTTGTTTTTTTATTGGATTTCACTGCGTTACCTGAGAGCGTGAAGAATTTCTTATAAAGTCAGTTCATACATTTACAAATTACTGAAGCTGTATTCATTGACATCGAGCCTATAATAAATCTGAAAAATAACCTAAAACCAGTGCTTCGTATTATCCAGTAATTTACCAATCATTGGGACCGTTTCAAGTTTGACTCTAGACAATATCAGTTGTTACAAGACGTCATTCGTTACAAACTAGTCTCAGAAACTGCTCAATCGTATTCAATAGTGCCGCTTGGTAACCTAATAATTATTGTTCTTTGTTCAGTTGTAAGGTGAAACAAGTAGCGATCAGGGCGCATTGGCTTTATCAAAGCAGGTTTATGTCCAGCAGTGGACTGAGGCTAATGCTCAACGCTTTGGTCTTAAAATTTGATGTGTTCATGACTTTTTTATAGCACATTCAAATTTATCAACTTATTCTTGTGTAACATCTTAAATTAAGGGGTGCAAAGAGCTTATTCTACCTGATACCTAATGGCGTTCTGGTGATGGTGAGGTGTGGTGGTGAGTGTGTCTCAGGCGGTGACATCTATTTACATAGTGTCAGATAGTAAGCGATATTAACAGGATGTGAATTTTATAATCAAGAGAATATCAAAACAATCCACCGATTTTCTCTCACTGTTATAATCACTATAAGCACATTATGATCACTTATGTGACAAGATGTTCAACGGTGTTTATACCACAATATTTGAATGAGCGTGTCACGTCATGTTTTATAACGAGAATGCAAAGTGTACCGCCAGTAAAACGTAAGTTTCTACCGTTACTTCACTTTGACTTCGCATACTCGCGTTCTTTAATGAACTCTATATTAATAACATTAAAGTTGCTTTGGAAGTACCTCTCCTCTGGGTTATAATACTGTGTACGAGTGCTGGTCTTCTAGGACATAAAGCTGTGTTGACACAACTGAATTTTGAACTGTTATATTTCGCTTTAAATAACAATAAACGTTTGGTTGTAATTAATAGAGTTGATTTTCTTTTGTCGTTCGCTCCAGTGAACGTATGTCGCTTTGATCAGGTCAGTGACCTTTCATGTAATAAATGTATTCGGTGACAAGAGCGAATTCGTGAGATTTATATAATGAATTATGGTATTGTTACATTCTAATATAAATTAATTATGTTTTATAATGTTTTTATTATATCTTTCGTGAATAGCTAGTCTTTCGTGGGATAGCTTCACGAGGTCCTGCTGTGATGTGATATACTATAAAGTATCTACTGTATTTTGGTTTGACGTAGTGTTAAGAATTCGCTGGATAGTCCCGAAAAAGGGTTCATTTTATTGCTTCGTGTACCTTCCGGGATACAAGGAACTTTTCCTGGTTAGGATGTGGACTGTGAACGTCATCAGATCTTCGACTCCATTTTCTTTAAATTGCTTAGGAATTCACATAAATCTAGTGACGACGTTCCTTAACAAAACTTTTACTATAATATCACGACATTTGAGGCACTCTTCGGCACGTAAAACATATAAATTTTAAATTTAACGTTCATATTGTAACATGAATAATTTTGTGTCATAATGTTGTTGTGCAACCGACGGTAGTGTGAAAGTATTTCATACTAAAGAATATGAGCAGTCGTGGCCGAGCGGTTAAGGCGTCTGACTAGAAATCAGATTCCCTCTGGGAGCGTAGGTTCGAATCCTACCGACTGCGAATATTTTTTTTGCCATTTTTTGTTTTCGTTTTAAATATTGATTAATGTTTTTTTTATAAAACATTTTTTTTTACTTAACCTAATTTTTTTTAGATTTATGCAATGTAATAAATGTTTTTTTTTCAGTTTAAGACGAGGCGCTGGTGTAAACGCTCAAGATGACAACGGATACACCGCCCTGCATCATGCCTGCGTTCGAGGTCACAAGTGAGTTACGATTGAGTAAATTAAACAACAATAATATAATCATAAAATATTGAGACATTTCCACACACGGCCATCTGATATACTAAGCATCACGAAAGTTTGTATTATGGCAACTAGAGGGCTAAGAAACTACACAAATGTACATATAAATATATACTTATATGGACATTTTTGTATCACCCTCGTACAGAAAAATACTTGTGCTTATCACACAAATATTAATTCTGGATGGGAATCGAACACACGATCCCTGTCGCCACAGTCAGCTTCATCAAGCACTGCACCCAGAGAACCGTCATTCCTATTATATTAATACATTGGTTATACATACGTAAGATACGACAAAAAGAAAAAATACTTTATAGTTTTTATATAAATAGTAGGCACTTTGCGCGCTCGTGACCTGAAAAATGTATTTGATTTATAATCCGCAAATGGTATCAAAGCAGACGAATCCTATTTTCTGTGCCCTGTGATTCTACATTTATACGTAATTACAAGTCGACCGTTTCAAGGTATTAAAAAGAACGCTGTTTGAATTGTAATTAATTTTATTTAATAAAAAATACAGTTATTTTAACATTTAAATAAGTATCATCTCTAAATTAGTATCAGCAACACGAATCCGTTCCTCCGACTTCAATCTTTTGTACCACTTCCATTTCCGGCATAGCCGCTCCTCCCATTTCTATACTAAAATTAGCTCCGCTGTTGTTATATTGGACTAATAATAATAATTGTGTATGCTTACTACGAATTTAGTTCAGAACCGACCGTAGGACAGTATCAGTTATAGTCTCTGATTACTGCAATTAATAGGTACTGATTAAATATTGGAAGTGTTACGTTTTGTTTACCTGCAAACCTCGTTATCTTAAACCACCGATGATAATAGTAAACTTATCATATAACTTGATAATTAAAGATAGGTAAATATATATAAACACACCTTTGAAAGTAAATATTATTAAATAGTAGATTAAATTATGTACCGTGTGTATGTTTTAATGTGGTTTCTGAATCACATATGGAGAGTGGGAGGATATAGAGACCCTCGCTATGATCAACAGAAGCTGCTGACGGCGTGGTCCAATAGATCTAGAATTAGTCTAGCTATCACTTAAAACATACGTGACATAGCTTGCTATCTAATTTTATTCCTATTTTACCTAACAATAATGGAAATATTTTCACAGGGACATTTTAAACGAAATTTCCTTTTTTAGCAGTAGAATAATAAAAAAGTAACTTCACGTCTGCAGTTTTCGAAGAGGTAGGCATCCGATTGTAGAACATTTCCAGAATAATAAATTTTAATAAAAAAGCAAAAAAACTTTTTCGAAGCGACTTAACGTTAAATATTTGATAAATAGTATGTACATTCTTAAAATGTATTTTTTTTTCTGGAAAGTATTGACAAGTATTTTGAGTTCCTTACTATAAAATTCACCCAGCGCAGCTCGACTGTGAACATTCTATTTTTGAAGCCGAATGAAACGGTCAATGTAATTTTGAATAACGCAATCTGTACTGTTTATGTTTATGTCGAACTTTATCTATCTGTCGGTCGGTTTACGTTCATTTTGTAGCGTTCCAGGCGCACTGCGCTTACGATTGTAATGTATTACATTTCTAGAACAGTCCATTGAATACAACAGGCAATCGACAGTTATAATTGGCTTGACGATTTTAAACAATCATATGATTGAACGCACAAGCAGTGTCCATTTGAACCATGTCTGCACAATAGGTAGCGTATGCACTGCGCAGTACACAGCAGCGTAGAGCACACATGAAACGCACGCGAATGTATCTCGGTAGGGAATGAAATTTATAACTCTCCATTCGGTTGTCTGGATCCCTAATAACGAGACTAAATCGCGAGAATAAAAGAAACACAAGAAACATATGTAATTTGGAAGACAACATTTTAACACTGGTAATTTTTCATAATACTTAACCTTGTTTCAACGAACATATTAAATGAAATAATATCGATTGTGATAATTGTAGTTACCTATATGAGTTCTGAAATTATTGTTCCACGTCTTGAAGGTACTTAAATTTGTATACTATCCCCACTAATATATCTCTGTTACTAAACCACGTGATGTATTTTTAACCCTAAACTTTTATTTTTTAACAAAGATTTACTTTTGTAGGGAGATAGTCCAACTCTTGCTGTCCGTGGACGCGTCGCCATGCGTGGTGGACAAGAAGGGCGCGACGCCGCTCCACCTGGCGGCGTGGCACGGAGACTCCGACGTGGTGGGCATGTTGCTCGCCCACCACAACCCACCCAACATCGACCAGCAAGTCAGTATACGTATTTCTGTTGTACACGGCAAAGACGTCCTACGCAGCACGTGTTAAGGTATATTTTGGTGACAAATATTAATGTTCCCAATAGACTGTGAAGAAAGAGACGGCCCTGCTGATAGCGGCGCAGTTCGGGTACGTGTGTGTGGTCGCGCAGCTCATAGCGCGGGGCGCTGACGTCACCATCCAGAACATCAACCAGGAGACGGCGCTGGACCTCGCTGCTCAGTACGGCAGGTGAGGAATGGTGACGGCTGAGGTTGTTGTGTACTGTTAGGTTTGTGATTAACAGTGGTGAATTCATGAACAGAACATTATACTGAATATTATAACCGAGCTGGGTTAGCCTAGTTATTTGGAACTCGGCCTCCTACTCAACAGGTACAAAAAGAATAAGTTAATGGTGTTGAATATAAGGATTCCTTTCTATGCAAAAATTATATAATATTTTAATGCAGTATAATTATTGGTCAATGACTTTGTTCTAAATACATATCTTCACTTAAATACTTTAAAGGTAACTAGTGAAACGTTCGAGCGCACTCCTATGTCTACCTCTTCTGGGATTATAGGCGTGACAACGTTTGTGACAATGTATGTAATATACACGCCAGATACGCCTAACGGCGTAAGCAGAGAGCACCGCATGTCGAATATCCTTACAGACTAGCATGTTGGAATATATTATTAATCATATTTAATGACTAAGTAATAATATATTTATCACTATGATCGTCTCAAAAGCTGTACGGAAAGTTTTTGCGGTATACATCACCGTATACAGCAAACAGTAAGGCGTAATATTAAAATATAATATTGTAGTATGTAGAACAGTTTGTTTACTGACGACCGCAGGACATTATTT
>DWEI01003533.1:0-12731 GCA_018245875.1 Mysoria ambigua | reverse complement strand
ACATAGTGGGACGTAAACGTAACCGGTGAATCGTGAGAATGTTCTGCATTCCTCTGCCTACCCCTTCGGGGATTACAAGCGTGAAGTTACGTAGGAATTCTAGGCTGGAAAGAAGCTTATAAGTTGCTCCACATTGAAAAGAAAAAACAAATACCGAGACAAAAAAGATAAATAGGCGAGCTAGGGGTGAAAGCCGAGGGGCGTAACGCGGACGCCAGGTCGACATATCCTACTTACTTCATTTGGATAAGGATTAATATCATGTTTATTAAAACACCTTCGCAAATAATGTATTATTTAAGAACTATTTTGTTAACCATAAAAATGGTTATAGCGGGTTAACGTTAAAAGCTAGACGTTAAATTGTGTTCAACTAATATGGTACTTAAAGTCATTGAGGTTTATTTTTTCGGATTAATATCGTGAAAAAGTAACATATTGACAAGCCATTATCTCGGTATGGTACTGTTTTTCTTATTAAACTTTAATCACCGGAATTCTAAAGGAAACGTGCAATCGAACGCGTGGTCGCAGAACCCCATTCTCACTGAACAATTTTATTTCGGCGAAGAGACGGGTTGAACGACCGACGCGTGTTTAGAAGGATAAAGCGGGCCGCGGCCTGGGCGAGGGCCGGTGAGTCCTTGCGAATCTGAAGTTCTGGACCTAAGCACATGGGAGTTGCTTTGCTAGAATTTTCAGATTTTCATTTTTACATTGTTGTGGTAATTATTAGGTATACAAGCGTTAATAAATATGACCTCTTTCAATATTGCCCGATGCATGGCTCCACCACCTATTCCATAGTAGGACGTAAACGTAACTGGTGAAACGTGGGAGTGTTCTGCATTCCTCTGCCTGCCTCTCCGGGGATTACAGGCGTAAAGTTATGTATAATGTATAAACTGATTATTTATATGTATACACATAAATAACATGGATAATTATTATACTTCACGTAATACGTGACGAAATTTAAAAAAAAAATTAATAGAAAAATATTGATTATAATTTATTAAGAAAATTTAATATTCCTGAAAGCATAGCTTGAAAACAGTTTTTGTCCATTTTATCGTAATTCAATCGTAGATTTTAATAAGTAATGACTAAATTAAATCTTCTTTACAGGTCTGTAAATTGTATAGCACATTAAGAATCAAGGTTTCTCACAAAGGGTACAAAGGGACAATAGATTGTGCGCGTGTACTGACGGATAAAAAACTATATGGTCTGTACTTATACGCTCTTACTTTGGAGCTTTTGAAAAATATTAGGTTACGTTCAAAAGATGTGTGTCAGAATTCACTTTTGATTTTATTACATGGACTTTTAATGACGACCTTCCGTAAATGTTTCGACTTTTACATTGACTTTAAAAAATGGGCGAAAAACATATTTTCCTGACTACACTGCATGTAGCGTCGAGTCTTAGACCATATTCATTATTTAAACATAAAAATAGCTCCGCTAAACTACTGCCCCAAAATCTTGAAATTTATTCTATCCAATGTGTACTTTCGTTGAAAATTGTTTCGTACATGTGACCACAGCATTAGAATTTCGAACCTCCGCCCGAAGATAACCGACGCGTGCCGAGAATGGCCGAGTGCGAACATCTGTCGATCGGCGCGTGCGTCCACGTATTATTACCTTCTTGCCTGAGCTTTTTCAAAGGAAACGAGTTTAACGATGCCAAATCCACCTTTCTTTATACATTGAACCTTCCCATCTTGAGCTGTTGAAGAAGTACTGAACTGAGCGGGCATTGGACAGGTAGATACGTATAGGTATGTTGGTGTTTTGTATAGTGATTTGCGCAGGTGGTCCGTCGAGCTGGGGTGCTAGCGAGTCGAGGGGTAGATAACTGAACGTATGGGAGGGAATCGTATTTATTTACATTCATGTCGATGACCACAGTGTCTTGAACTTTAAAATAGAAAATTCTCTGATAAATGCTGTTTGAGTACTTTTAAATGGACATTTAAAAGAATAATTTTATGTTTGGTTTTATAGGCCTACTTCAGATAAATTGGGTATGACATCTTGGAATATCGAGAATGCATAGGTCTTTAAAATTGTGATATCGTATTTTATTTTAAATTACTTACCATAAATGTCTAAACGCAACATTTCTTTATTTTAATTCCATAAAATAAGGATTTTTTTTTTTATTTTATGGAATTTATTTGAAGAAAGTAGTGGACGAACACGCAATGGATATAACTGACCGTTATTGCGTTGGGTTGTTCGCGGCCGATTTCTGAGTGTTGTAATAGTGGACACATTAATGTTAGTGTTAATCCAGTTAGTGTTACTTCCTTATAAATTGGTAATTGGTAGTTCGTTAGTTAAAGATTAATAAGACTATGATTTATTATTTAACGGTAATAGTACTGGAAACTGAATTTATAGTGCACATAAACTAAGTTAGTTTAAGTTAGTTACAACTGAATTTGGAAATAGGCGCCATTCGTACTATTCAAAGGTGATCATAAATGTGTCTACTGAAGGCTGTTCAGACCGAACGCACTCGTTATTATTGCGGTGTAACAATGCTCTCCGGACGAACCATGTGCATGTTATACACAAGATCTACTACGTGATTGATACGCAGCGCTAACAAGGTACTCCGTGTTTAGTGACCGCTGCAACCGATGACCGTCTTCGAATGTAGTTGATTATAGGTTGGACTTGTAGATAACTCGCTGAATTACTTACCTACCGTCGCGCTTACAGAATCATCGCTACACGTAAGAACTTTGTTGGAACGCCTATATGTCTTAGTCTGGCTCTAGCTAGATATTAAATGTTTCTAACAGAAATACAATCAGTGCCTTAGCGACAAAAACGTGCGACGTTTTACTCTCGCCAATGTAACCTTTGTATTTACGAATGTTCCGGAATCATCCAGTCTATCTTGGTATATTTTATTACGTCTCTCTTGTACGTTAGAGAGCGTTTAGATTTAAAGTTACAATGTATCATAATGTACTTTTATTAAATGCATATAGTATTTGTATTACATGAGAAATTAACGTTGTAATTAACAATTGGTAATTTACAGATTTTCATTAAACATGTCATTCTAGTTCAATGTACATTGATTTCAAAAAACAAGTGATGCAATTGCAATCGTTGATGAATGTCTTATATTTTATCAGTAACCTAAATAGTGTTTTTACAAACAAACTTGTATCACGAAATAGCCATGATTATTAAAATTTTAAACGATTGAAAGCAAAATACGACCAACCGTAGTAGCCCAATAATTCATAAGTTATAGACACCTAATATTTCTAAACTTTGAGTTTGGTATAATATATGATTTAATAAGTTCTTAGGACAAAAAAGCATAAAATCTTAAAAACATTTAAACAAAAATAAATTTTACGATCTCTATAATTGCTTACACTTGTTATTCAAGTCCCAGCGCCCGCATTGTCGTTACTTGTTTGGTGAGACTCTTAAGAAACAAACCTAAAAGTAGTCACTAACCTGGTAAATGAGCTCGTAGCCTTTGTTTGTCTGCCTATTTTCTAGTTCTAAATATTATAAAAGTCTCGTGACCCGGCCGTCCTTCCGTTCTCACACGATATTCTATCAAGAGCGATGCATTAATAAAGCTCGGATGCCGTTGTAATTGCTATTTGGAACATTTTTATCGGCCCTTTGTTTCCGGTCGGATCACGCAAGGGACTGTTCTATATCCTTATTTCTTTATACATAGTATTTTCGTTGGCCTTCTACCTGAACTATGATCTGAAATCTTTAGTTTACTGGAGGATACTTTTGTTATGATTATTAAATTTTTGCAAATTTTATTTAACAAATGAAACTAGGTATATATACATTAGTAATGTAACGATTGTCATTTTTTGAACATTCGCGAATGTGAATATGCAGAAATATGTGAATATTTGCGAATGTGAATGCGAACATTCGCTACATCACTAATATACATACCATTATGTAACTGTAAAACTACTTTTCTTTGTCCGTTGCAAAGTGCCAGTGCCTGTGATTATCTAGAACCTTCCTCGTTATTATCAACGGTGCTTTTTTGTAGCAGTTCCTTTTATTTCAATATATCGATTCTAGTTTCGCTGAATTTCTAAATATATTTTTACGTTTATAATATTAACGCTGTGTCTAATCCGTTTGCCAATAAATTTTCCGTCAAGAAACATTATTTCTTCTCCTTTTAACGTTTAAGTACCATAACTGACAAAAGCAGAAGAATTATCTTTTATTCATAACTTTTCCAAAAGTTTTTCCAAAAGATCGTAAATCATTACTGAACAACCCGGTCTTTTTTATCGTACTCTACTGTAATACGCCAGTTCACGTGTTCAATTATTGAGATAGTAGAGTACCTATAGGCTAAATGAGTTGTTGTATAATTTTGTACTGGGAGAGCGCTAGGTTTGCTGTTTACCGGTCAGGTTGGTGCTGTTCGTCATGTTGGGACTGTCCCGTTGGTGCAGTGGTTAGTGAACCTGAGTGTTGCGCCGAGGATCGTGCGTGCGATTCCCGTGCAGAATAAATATTTATGTGATGAACACAAGTATTGGTTCTGGGTCTGGGTGTAAAAAATAAACCTATTTAAGTACCTACATAAATATGTAGTATGTCAGCCGCCTAGTGACCATACCACGAGATTTTTTGATGCTTACTTTGGGATGAGATGGTCGTGTTTGGAGTGTCTCGAAAAATTATTTTTATTGTTTTGTTGCATATTAAAAGTGAACTCTGTTGAATAAATATATAATAAACGGTATTCGCTGTAGATGTTTCACACGAGTGGATTCAGTTGAAATGATACATTATTATTATTAAGTCGAAAGTAATTTCTAGTATAGCAACATTGAAGGATCCCTGCGCCGAGAGAGCACACCGGGCGCGGCGGACGGTGGACGGTCGCAAGTTGTTTCATTAGCGCGTGAGTTATGGCGCTCGTAAAAACTTGGACCACGCGACCCTCCTTCGGCGCACTCGCGATCCTGCCGAGGACTCGCACTACGGGCGGGGCATATGAGACAGCGTTCGTTTTATTGCCGGAAGCTTGCTTGTTCACAGCGGAACAGTACAGAAGAATATTATTTTAGTGAGAGCGTTTGGATATTATAAATGTGATTAAATAATAATAATAACGTGTATACAATATATAGGTAGATTAGATAGTGTTAAAATATAAATTTCAGACAAAGCAATGATGAGCTATCCGTTGTTGGGGCCAAGGGAAAAAATTGTATCATTGCTTTTGTTAACGCAGAAAACAATGTAGTTACGTTTACGTTAGCTTGGAATATTACCGTTAATTTGTACTTACCTTCATATATCTAGCCATAGGGGTTGGTGGCCGTAGAGGTAGAGGTAGGGGTAGGCATCTAGCTGTGCTTGGACAGGCCGCGCCTGTCGCTTTCTACCGACGTCGGGTTTAGACGCCTATCAGGACACCCTGTATCCCGGCACGAGGTCGGGGAATGTATTACGACTCCTCCCCGGCACGGAACTTTTTTAAATGGATAACTATTAATTATGATGCGACAACATTGTTACATTAAGCATACGTCATTAGTATAGAATAACATAACGTGATCTTTGTATTTTTTCGAAGAGACAGACGGACGAGTGCAATATTTCCACTTTTCAGAAATTATGCTATACATTCCATGGCACATGGGTGAGCCGTCGAATAGCTTGACATAGAGATTGAGAGGGCCTGGGTTGAAATTCAGGCTCGTGTACTATTCAATTTTTTGGCTTAGAATATCTGATAGTGCCTCGAAGTTTGGATATGTGCCCGATGTATGGAAAAAGATCCATCACCTATTCCATAACAAGGTTTACAGGCGCGATGTTACGTTGAGTTTTCTATTACACGTGAAACGTGATTTATGTAATAGTGCTGTCGGAGCCAGTGATGACAAGTTGTCAAATAAAGCAATAAGGCGGGCTGTCCAGTGCTAGCGAACATTCGCACTGGCAGCAAGCAGTCGCTCCAATCGTGCCATTAACATATCTCTTTAGGATATTATCGTAGTATTAGAATCTAACAATTTCAACACTGTGACGAGCATATTATTTTTGTAATTACTAAAATACATAATAGGCAACAACGGTTTCGAAGTTGATCTCCTATTTTTATAACTAAGACCCATGCTGTTTATACCTGTAATTTGTTATTTCAAACGTGTAGCTTGCATTAGGTAACAAACACACAGTTCCCGTGAAGTTGAAGTAAAAAGATTTTATTCATGTATGAACGTCAATTTTGTTTGTTACGTTGTGTAAGGTTGGAGATACCTGGCGATCGATGCACTCTGCCCGTCCGTCCGCAAGGGACAGGATTTATGTCACGATATAATAATAACCATGTTTTATTTTCAATAACACTCTTGCTCATCCCACCGAACCTCAAACAACAATCTACATACAACCAACGCTGCGTTTACATACATCCATTACGTAATATAATGGACACTATTATGAGTGATTTTGAAACGTCTTTCCAATGTTCCCTGTGCGTTACGTCACGCATCTCAGACCCTATTCCTCGTGAATATTTCTTGATATCACTCCCATTGTACGCGATATCAAATTTAATACTGTAAGCGATAAATTTTACGTAACATCACGTCATTATGTCACCAAAGGGGTAGGTAGGAAAGTTCGATAGTCAGTCCCACGATTCACTAGTTGTGTTGTACATTTCACCATTAGAGATGGGATGAGACCATTTCCATACAGCGGCCAAATTCAAGAATTTATATTAGTACTAGATATATCAAGAAAAACCGATGAACACTGCCTCAAATGGGGATCGAACCCACACCCACTAGATCACCAGTTGCGCTTACAAGACCAATCGACCAACGAGGCAATCGATTCACATATTAACAATACAATAGGATAGTTATTGTAACATACATGTGCATTATGTAATGTTGATAATAAATATATGTAACACGCCCGAGACCTTGCGAAACATAAACACAAGGTAATTCTTCTGCAATGAGCTGTCAGAGGTTTACCTACACTTAGTGTTAGCTGTGTGTTAGTGAACTAGCTTGTGAGACGTGGGAGGGCGCTGCACTCTGCCTACTTCTTAGCGGGTTAACAGGTGTATTTTACTCTTACGTATTAGTAACTTGTCCTTGCCCTTAGTGACATATGGGGAGTGGTGTAGTGGGGATGCCACGGAAAAGGGCGTCATTTCTGTAGGAATAGAGATACATGTTTGACACTTGATGTGCCCTCTACCTACTCCGCGAGGATTGCGACGTTTTTATACAGTACTAATAATTGTCCTAAGTTAATGAATCATGATTATAAAATTTTAGTGTTTATGCGCGATTTCATCGAATAGTTATTACAGGCAATTGTTTGCATCGCGAGCAGAAAGGTTTAAGTTGGTGTGCAGGCTTAAAAGCAAGTTCTCTAATCTATACATAAACATTGGTAGCGTTATGAACTTATTACTATTATTATTATTATAGGCGGGGTGGGCAAGAGTACCCAGAATGAAATCAATTTATGTTTACAGATTTTAAAAAAATGAATTATCAAATAATTGTTTGAACAAAGATTATACATTTTTATTAATTTCCAACACTGCTTTATCAGTTGTAACTGGCAAGGCAACAAATACCAGCACTTAATATAGAAAATCTACGAAATGATAGTTTAAAATAGTGTTTGGATATTAATCTATATGTTCAAAATAACGGCGCAGTAAAATATCTGGCCTGGTAAACAGACAAAAGGATTGATTCCACTAGTACCTAAACAGATAACAGCTACTGACTAAAATGACCCAACTAAACAACGGAGCGAAAGTTCACAAAGGGCATTTACTTTTATCCCGTACGACATCAATCAATTGAAAAAAAAACTCCCGTTTAAAACGGCTAATTACAGTTCGGGATGAGCCGAAGCGTCTCTATAAGCTCTGTACTGAAAATTGAGAAGAAAAAAAGTTTGTGTTCAGAAACTTTAACCTCATTACTGTTACGTGCGCGCCGTTGAGTTGAGCGCGCGAATCGGAGCGGCAACGTCGCTTTCTGTGTTGCTACACGCGAGCGAGCTTTCGTTGCTACGTTATTTGGAAAATAACCGTTGTCATCGGGACGTACGTAATATGTTTGCAAGTCGATGAATGGGATGTACTGCGATTATTGTTTTGATATTTGTTTATTTCCTTTTATGTCAAATGTTTATGTATATAATACAGTATATCGTCAATGTCCTTTTTATAAATTTTACGACGCTAAACTTACTGTATTTTTATCGTGATCACTAATATGCAGTTTTATCTATACATTTTAATAAATGAAACAACATATTTAAAAGACTGAATATAATGTTAAATTCTCTTTTAATGTACAAGGTAATTTGTTATGTAAAATAAAGACTTTTATTTTATTCCATTGAAGCAATCTACTTCAAAGATAATAGTTGGAAAAAATAACGAAGTCTAACAAAATTAATAAATAAAAAGATGCCACAATTTCCTCCCACTTGATGCATATGATCTCCCACGACGGGCAACAAGGATAATAAAACTGGCAACACACTCGCGAAGTGAGCGGCGGACGGCCATGGCTCGGCCAGTACTAGCTAGTGCGTTGCACCGCGTGTTGTTGTTCCCCGCGTGGTTCGAAAGTTTTGTGTCGCAGTGTTCAGTGCCACTCGCTACGCTCCCGCTGTGTTATCGGAAACGTGTTACAAATCATTGTGTTGTGTTTACAATTCGTTTGCCATTGTTTCGGTAAGATAACAGAAATGTGGTATTGGAGAAGAGCTTTTTTTTGTTCCCGACAATTGCTCTCTCACTGTTTGGTCGAAAAGTGCGTCCGAACTTATGGGAGTTCCGAGTTATTAGTTTAAATACGTCGAGATTATACTAAATGTACAGTTAAATATTAGGTTTGTTTTCCTTGATGTACGTACAATGTATACGATGCCTTAAAAAGTTTTTTCTTTGATCTAAGTAAAACTTTTACTGTCCTGAAAGTTGTATGGATAATGGTTACCTACAAACTTTCTTGTTCCTTTGCGTCCCTTTCATAGATTTTTAGAATAGATTCTTCTCTACTTTATTTCTCCTGATACTACAAATTTTGTCTTACAATTTAAAGAAAAATACATTTATTTCTCATGCTTTGTACAAATAGTAGAGAACAATAGTGCAATATGAAAATTTTGTGAACAAAAAATACTCAGTTACTTGTTATATTTACTCCCAATTAAGATGATGATCTGCTTATGTTGTTTCAAATGATTAATACGATAAATATTATTTCTATACTTGAAATGATACAGTTATTTACGAACACGATTTTGACATAAAATTATATATCTCCGTTTTGTTCGTTCGTTGAGGTCTATAAATATTTACAATTCCTTGTTGCTGGTCAACAAGTTTTATATATTTAAATGCATGTATGTGAATGCACGATATACGACAATAAGCATAATTATATTCAAGATTACGACTATCTTTCTGCAAAGGGGTAGGCAGAGAATTGTAGTACACTCCTACAATTCACCAATCATTTTAGACGCCTCATCATGATTTATGGGTTGAAGCTACTATACATAGGAGATACAATATCACTAGAGGATGAAGCTATACAGTCTTTAATTTTTTATAGAATATACGTATGTATCATAGAAAGACGCAAATAGAGGTTCCTTTCAAGGCCTGCAACGCATTTGTGTCTTCTCGGCTCTTGTAACTGTTTATGACTGACTGACTGACTGACTGACTCATGTGACGATATAGTTGTATATATAAAAATATGAACACAAGTCTGACTTCAGGTAACACAAGCACGCGGGTCTAAGTCGACCCTCACCTCACCCCCTACAACGAGAAGACCAGCGGACATGCGTATTCTTATAAATCTCGTAGATATACCATTTTTTTCCTAGTTCTTTATTGTTTTATAACTTAATGATACATATTGTTGTTGTTGATTGGGGTATTGTGCAGTGAATAGTGTTTATTGAAATGCTTACTAATGCTTAAGTCTTATAGTTACTATTTACTTACTTACTATTTACTTACTAATGCCTAAGACTTATAGTTACTAGTTACTATTGTAATGTGCAATATTAATTACCTCGGTTTTTGATCATATTGCACCGTCTAACCATGTTGTTTATATATGAGAACTTACTCTTCTATGATTCTTTATACAATATAGCAATATGCCGCGGCTTCGCCACACTCGAGTAAATTTACGCGATATTTATTATGTTTTTTAAATAACCATCACCGTGCACTGCCGGCCATCAGTCTCCCCGCAGGTGATTTAGCCTAGGATGCTCACGCGGGCATGCCGCGGGTGGTGAATCTCATCCTATATTTGTTTCGTTAGTTTGTGCCGTTATTTTATTCTGTTTTTATTGCTATATGTCATTAAAAGTGGCTATATATAAAGTGTAGAGCTGTTTTGGTTTTTAAATTTTTTCTTTTTGTAATCTTACGGAATCCACTTGAGATAAAAAATTTTTTGGGAATAATTTTTTTGCGTCAGTATTCGTTTTGAAACATAAAGGCTTTATTTATTTGTAGGATATTGAAGCTTGCAATGCTTACAGACAAGCAAAGGCTCACTGCAAGCATTAATTATTACAATACCAAGCATTATTCTTATTTAATGTTACCCTACCAACCCATATACAATATTTAATGAGCTTAACAGCGTGCATACTTAAAAAATACTTATATTGTCGTTTTACGTAATTCAGTCTACAAATTACCCATTCGAAAGTTCTAGAGAAAGAATTTTTCAGAGATACTAATTAAAATAATAAAGGCAGTCGTTACATCGTAAGTTTCGCGGTCCGTTGGGGATGAGGGCGCGAGTTACGATTTATGGTCTAAACTCTGTCCGTAATTTTGGGAATTTTTGTTTTTTTTTTAGGTCATCAACATTATTAATTCTGTTAAGGCTTTTATGTATCTTTTACATGGTCTCCTTATGTTTCATTCTATATTTAAAAGGAATCTGTTTTTTACAACAGCACAACAAAATGATTATAAAATTTAGGATCTTATTGTATAAATGATTTTATAAGAATCTGTGTCACACTTACTAGTACAGTAAGACAAGAATATTTGCAATAAATGAAATACAGGCTTGGAAAGATGGTCCCCTTTCATAACTATTTTAATCTAAGTCCAATCTTAATGCCGTAAAATGAATCGCTCCGTAAAATAACATTTCCACGGTGACCTTAACAAAAGCAAACTGGATGAAAAGCGTGTCAATGACTTTTCGGGAGTTTTTTTTAATATTTCGGGAACTATTTTCTGTTGGCATGCTGTCAATGACGAGAGTATATTAAGTGGCGACGGTAAGTGATAGGACCTTAAGGGGTCCGGTAGGGATGGTGCCGCGATGTCGGCTACCTAGCAACAGCTGTTATTTATGTCAAATAAAAAAAATACGTAGTAGCCTTTATGTCCTGCCTGGTCCATAGCGGAACGTAAACGTAACTGGTGAAACGTAGGAATGTACTACACTCCTCTGCCTACATCTTCAGGGATTACAGGCGTGATTTTACGTTTTTTCAGTGTATTGTATAGTTAGTCAATGGTTATAACATCTAATACTTTTCATATGTGAATTGGATGCATGTTTGTTGTGATAGAACTAATGTGTCTATTTCAATGTTTACCCAAGAAGATATGTATCGGATAGCTAAACTACATTTCCTCACCGTGAATTATATCATCGAACTACTAGACTTATTATGAAGTTACTAAAATGCTTGAAAGACGCTCTCCTGTCATCAACGCCCATTGGCAACTCCGTTCGCGTTGCACGTGTCCATAGACGACGGTGACTGCTTGCATCAACGGGGCGGTTTCCCTCTTTGCTCGTTGAAATAGATAAAAAAAACTTAACTTGAACTTCACTTGTATTACTATAAACGCACGCGCGCGAAAACACCGACAGAAACTATATATTAGATAAGATATTATGAGAAATATCGTGACGTCAATCGCTTAGCTTAGCCGCTGAGTTTACAATAACACGGCGACAGATTAAATAGAGCGTGTGGGTCGATTGTTAGTATAAAAAATTGTTGCATAACATTACCGGTAGAGGCTGGGCACGGGTTCCACATAGTTCCTCTTCCTCGGTTCTTTATTGCGTTCGTTCCAAATTCAAATAGTTCGATTTGTCGATCTAGATATGGACCTGCACTAGGTACATCGGTTGTGATCTAACACCAGGGTTAATTAATTGTATATAATATGTATTTTCACCGGTCATTATTAATCAGACATTAATTGTAACTCGATTATATATTTGAATGTCGATAATCTCATCGGTCGCTGATAAATAATACTTTCGAATTCAATGTACAGTTTGATAAGAGTCGCTTAATCTCCTAATCCTCTGATACTGACCACATGGTCGACCGGATGGAAAACTGATAACTATTTTTTGTATGGCCTAATAATTAAGCCTGTTTAATGTCCCTTATAATCGAATTATGATTTTTGGAATGCTATTTGGTGTAATGCCAAAAGATACTAGCGAATGTCCTTTTAGTAAATATATTTTGCTATCGCTGCTTTAGAAAATGGTTTAACATTTAAAACGTAACTTCACGCCTGTAATCCCCGAAGGAGGTAGGCAGAGGAATGCAGAACATTCCCGCGATTCACCGGTTACGTTTACGTCCCACTATGTAATAGGTGGTGAGCC
>DWEI01003532.1:0-12735 GCA_018245875.1 Mysoria ambigua | reverse complement strand
ATTCTCCTTAGCCGTTACGAGTGATACGAATGTGCCTCTCATGTAAGTCTCAAACGCACATAATTTTATTAAATTTGCGCGGTAGGATTTGAATACAAGACTCCTGGAATTGAAGCTGAATTCTATCACACACTATCACTGTTATTTCCAATTCGAAGTTAATTATGGCAACTAGTCAACAAATATTATTTGGTTAATATTACAGCATACATTTGTTGGAGAACGCGACACCTGTGACGCGAGTCGCAATAAATAATATCAACGGCCAGACATTTGTGGCGGCCATTTTGCCGGTCTAATGCTACAGCTTCACCCACGTCCCGAAAGTACTGCTCGATACACACTGCGCGACCCGCACTGAGTGCATTGTAATTGAAGCATTTGCAGTAACTTATCACTTATTGATTTAGCACCAAATTATTTAACATTACAGTGCCTACACATTATGGGACGTGGCGAAACGATACAATGAAAATAATTCGCACTGATCAACACAAAGTATCGTTTGGTGAAAATCAATATATGATTGAATTATGTACCGGATTACATCAACAATGTTTGTTCGGGATATCGCATGTAGTCTCAGACATAACAGAAGTCTATTTCAGTAGCTCCCGACGATCATTTCTAACTTTTACCTCAACGCAGTAGTTAACGTTACCTCGTGAGTGTAAAATGTACAGTATTTTATTAGTATGTATACGTACAGAGTATTTTATTGAACAAGATAGACAATCTTCCATTCATGCGTAATCTATTTGCTGAACAATACGATTCATAAATCAACTTGGTCCTTCAAGCTGGATTTGACCCAGTGGATTTATATTCAGTTTGCATACGTTTCCTTAAGGTTATTATAGCACTAATAGCAATAAAACTAATAGTAGTAAATTCTTAATAGTTTAACAGTTTTTAACAGTTTAACAGTTTGACAACAGTTTTTAACAGTTTAACAGTTTGACAATTTTTAACAGTCAAACCTATCTCTTATGTATGTCAAATAATTTGGCATTCTCAATTCGAATTTACAACCCACGTACGAAACGCTTGCTCATTGACATGAGTCAATTTAATTAAACCACATGTTCTTGATGTATAAAAGTCTATTTTAAAAAGAACTTTTTGATCATCCTCATAGTAAGTCATACATTAGTTATTGAAAATAAATAATTTTCAGTAACAATGGTTAGAATAACAAGCGAAACAATAACGTTGTGTTTAAAATATTTTAAATAACACTCGTAAATAAAAAATTATATTGAGCCTCAATAGCTATTATTACAATTGTTAACTTAAATATAATGAAAATAAGCGTAAATAACTTACTCTAGGCGGTACGAGAAGCTGCGCTCTGTTATCCTGAACCCACAGACACAGCGTGGGCAACATGAGCATAAACCCCTCGGGGGAGGCTTTTGTCCACCGGTGGACTAGAAAAGGCTGATGACTGAAAATTATTTTGAATTGATTTTATAGAAGTTTCAGTCTGAATATTGCTCGCTAAAGACAATAACAACATAAAGATAAGATTGCTTGCTAAGACTAAAAATCAATGTAAATTTCACTCGTAATCCGTCAATTGAAAAACTTTCACCGTGGAATGAATTTTTTTTACAAAACTCATAAAGAACTTAGCATTCCGACGCTCTGTTTCTCCCACGCTCAAAGCAAATAAAAAGCTCCATGCGGGAGGACTTAGAGAGCGATTCACAAAGCAACTCAAGCAAATTAACGCCAAGATATTCCCTAGACTGCAACATGCGACATTCTTCGCCGACATTTTCTTTCTTTGTACAGCAATGTGGTAGAATGTATGTACTTGTACAGGAATGTCGTAGGAAGTATACACTTGATATAATTAGTTTCAATACTGTAAGTAAAGCTATTGGAATATTTTGTTGTTTTTAATCCATCGCCAGTTTTGTACAGTTATGATAGACTCATGTCTAACGAACGCGGAAATAAAAAAAATATATACGCAATACTGTTCCATCTACATAATTATGCCCGTAATGCATTTACTGCAGTTGCACTAACAACAAGTTAATCTATTCAATAATTTGTTATGGTCATAAGCGTTGTCGCTTGACTCAGATGTAAAAGTCCCCACTAATGATTTTTTCAATTCAGAAACCTGTGTGGTTATTGAAGAAAACACGAAGTTGGTAGCGCATAAATGGAAACTTTAATAACTAAAGCTATCTAAATCGCGACATCATATAAAAATATAGTAATTAGATGTACAATGTGTATGAGATGTATAACGTATATGAAATGTATAACATATCATATATTTTACATATTACTATCGAGAAGATGATGATGTACGAATACTTATAAAAGATTGGTGATGTGTACGAGACGTCCTTATGACGTGTATAAGATGTGTGATATGTATAAAATGTATAATGTAAATAAATTGTATGACGTGTATAATATTGATTACGTGTATAAAATATATAACATGTATAAGATGTAAACAGTATATAAGATGTATGACGTGTATTAAATCTTTATACGTACATAATGTAATGTACTTGATGTACTTAAATAGCCAGGCAGACGCTTCAATCTAAAGCTAAAAGCATCAATATATTGCATCCAATTACAGCGCATTTCTATAAAACGCACTACTCGCGTAAAACAAAATAAACCGGCGTACTTATTAAAATATTTGACCCAATAAATTATACTCAGAATAATAACAGACGAGGCTCACCGCGATATTATAACCCCGCTATTGAACTGAACAGCCAATTGAATGTTAATCAATTCATCTAATCAACAACTATTAATCCGATGCATTTTAATTTATATATTTAATTCAATTCACTCCTTTGATTTATTACTTGCATATACATATCAGGACGCTGAGCTCCAACGTGGGAGGCACAGAATGAGCGTCAGTCTTTACAAATCTATAGTACTTCTAACGTTAAAGTAATAAAATTAAAGCGAACAAAAGTTGAGTATTTCAATGTTCATTTACAATACATTTTCTATCACCATTTTCTCGTAGTAATAAACCTAACAAACTCAAATAATATTTAACATCGTTGTATTTAGAATGTAGCGATTTCGGTGGTGTTAATACCGAAAGCTATTAACACATTAGGAGCGCGGCACGGTGTCGTAAATCAGAAGTGCAAACAGTGTATTAATTACAAATGCAAACAACTAGTGTGGTCCGCCGCAGCCGTCTCTATCTACTCAATGATTTGCAGTGGCGCCGTGCTCAGCCGCCGCCTGCCCGTTGTAAGCTTACTCAGGTTTTACCCACGTTGTTTCTTATCGCCGTCCGTGTACGACAGGTGTAACAAAATTTTGAAGCTGGTGCGGCCCGTAAGTATAAAGTTATTTAGCAGTTGATGCTCTCCGCCTACCCCTTAAGAATCCCGCGTAATGGTATCATACTGAAACCTTAAATTGTAACACGTAACATTGTTATTATCACAGAGTTCACACCTATGCATCTGATTCGTATGTTGATGATTTTTTTCATTGAAGTACCATACGGACCGCTATGGAATAGCCGTTTCCGCGAATACACATTTGCAAAGGAGAGCAAAAGTAGAACCATTTCACTCGTATTACCTAGATATTGCATTATTTTCCATATACCATCCGATCACTGTATCAGCCGGTTATTTTCCAGTGCTGTCTATAGACGTCTCCAATACCACATTTAGGTCGATCATCAGCTCTTCGCATCCCACAGCCGACCACCTCGTTTGTCACCACTCCATGTATCGCGCGGGGGTCCCACTCAGTTAATTCGTTCTCAAACATAAGCACCCAAACGAATATCACTCCCACCCCGAACAATTATCCTAAGATCTTGTTAACAGAGTCAACGGTGCGTTGAAAACAACAATACGGTCGCTGGGAGCCCTTTTTAATATCATTTCCATTACTCGAGCGTGTAAAGATACGGTTTTGCATGGAGCCTGAAATAAAAAGGATTCGTACTTCGCGGAAACAATAATGCACGATTAAAGTTGCCTTCACAATGGCGGAGGCATGCGGGCGCGGGCCGCCGACGGCGGGTGAAAGCGGTCTTTTCGAAATCACTTCACTGCATCTACTATGAGAATAAAAAGTATACCGCAAATATCAAAACGATTATTTCGCAGAACGTAACATCACGCCTGTAATCCCCGCAGGGGGAAGCAGAAGTATGTAATACATTGTTACATTTCACCAATTACGTTCACGACCCATTATGGAATATATGGTGAGCCTATTGCCAAAATCTAATCCAGTCCAAAATTCAAATGAGAAAAACTAGACTTAACGCAGGGCCTCCCGATTGGCAGTCGAGCTCGCAACCAACACAACAAACGTGACGGTAGATTATTTCGTATAGATTGTTTAAAAACAGTGCTAAAACAAAGATTATTAGGTATTTTTATAGTGTACATATAAATATACTACAAGATACTTGGTATTCCTTTCTGTATGCAAATTATTGTATCCATTAGAAAGTTCGCGCGACACCACATATACTATCAACGACATTTAGTCACATACGCACTTATAGCTAACTTTACATCATCATCATTAGGCAACTGCAATCCATCTCTGGACACAGGCCTTCAGTGAGGTGTTATGCCCATAATCCCCACGCTGGGCAAACGAGTTGGGGAACGCAGAACGTCGGGGTTCTCGCACCGCCTACCCTGCTGCCCATTGCTGCACATCGGCAAATATATTATTACTCCGCCCCAACACGGACACGACTTGCCTACTCTATCTATAAATGAACTCTATGCATAAAGCTCTATACTAAAATATTAGATTAGCACAGAAAAATTATAGTGCTATTATAATCTTTGAAATTAGAACGACAATAATGTGCAAAATTAAAAATTTTACTAAACTACTGTCAAATTTCGAACACTGTCTGACGACCAGTGTAAACATGACTATGTAAATGGGCGTAGTGGAAATTGCTTTAAAGCTGTGTAACAAAGGAAGGAGTCGTAGTTGGACCGTTCCCCAACTTACGAATATTCGATTCAATCGACCCCCACGTTGGCTTAAGTGTGAGGAAACTATTTTCGTTATAGCACGTCGGGGACACACGGAACTTTCTAGGTAGCCCGAAATAAAAATACAATGCACCTTTTTTTTAACGCCTCATCTTTGAAATGATTTCTATTTTAACTTTATTGACTGCCTCGTTGGTATGTTAGTTGCAAACGCCACAGCCAATTATATAGCAATTACATTTTCTAGCAATGGCTTGGATGCTCAAGCGCCCCACTTACAACAGTTGGCTCACCAGCTTTTTTATAGTAAGATATAAATGGTGAAATGTAAAAGTTTACTACATTCCCCAGCCAACCTCTTCTGGGATTACGTAAATAATTTGTTTCAAACATACGATTACTTACCAAAAAACATTATTGATATATCTACTGTACACATTCATTGACAAACAATGTACAATTATACAAACAATGTACGATTATACAAACAATGTACAATTATACAAACAATGTACGATTATACAAACAATGTACAATTATACAAACAATGTACGATTATACAAACAATGTACAATTATAAAAACAATGTACAATTGTACTATTATACGAACTTAGCGAAATTCGCTTGAAATTTATTTGATATAACACTTAAATTTGCCATTCAATAAAGCGCATATGCATCGCCCAATTGCGTCGCGGCATATGAAATATATCGATGCGTAATTGGAAACGTCACGACTCGATCGCACTCAACTGGCGGCGCCTGGCTGTGACGGGCGTTGACGAAATAATATGACGAATTGGCACTTATGACGAGTGACTAAATGCAATTAGATTTTATGTTTTAAGTTCTGCAGTTGCATGCCGTGTCATGTTAATCATAAAATCAGCATGTCTATAAGGCTAATAAACATTGAATGTCGTCGAATACACTTAACCATTGGAGGCCAAAATTGGTAGAGTCTATGTTAAGGTAAATACTAAAAAATACATAAATATTACACAAAAAGTTTTGTATACATCCGGGTGTAGACCAAATATTGGTGTGCATTAGGTAAAGGGAAGTCCTAGGTAGAGATCGAGCTCAAGAACCCTGGTTTAACAATCTGGTTAAACGGCCGTGCCAGGCAGACCTACATAGAAATAATGGCAATAAAAGAACTAGTTTTCGGGCTAATCCTAATTACACTTACATTTCAGTGAAGACTAATGTTGCAGGGATAGCAAAAGTAGAAATATATCTAACTGTACATGTAGGTAGTACTTGCAGTTGTATTTATAAGTTCTCCTTCACCATTGTCATAAACAGCAATTTGTTCAGGATTCGACTTTTGAACTCGTATCTATTCTCAAAATAGATACGTTAAAGCAATAGTTCTTGAACAACTTCCATAGACATTTTTATATATTTTTTATCTCTCAAATCGAGACAAAGATCAATATGGAGACCAAGCACTTCAACGCGATAGGTAACAAACAAAAGTGGATATAAGAATCGAAATCGTTCGAAAAGAAAAGTTAGTCCGGCGTAAGTTTGAATCAATCAGCATATCCCTTTTAGGGTCCGTTCTTATTTTAACATATTCATCACTAACTTCCAACACTACTTCACGTCAGTTTTTATGAATAGCCCTATCGAAAGTGCGAACATTTCCTGGACATAACGACTCCGCGCTCGTCGCTGTATAAATGACTCCTCGTAGAGTTCATATAGGCGGATGATTTGATAGGACATATTGAAGAGTATTTATTGTTGAGTACATATTGAGAGTTTACTTATAGTATACACATTATAAAGTATTTATTACCAAATACCATAAAGCATTTATTGTAGTATCTTAGAGAATTTATCGTAGAGTATAGATCGCGTCATTATGTAGATAGATGTCATTACTGTAAAATGCATATTGTAGATTCATATTGTGAAGTACGTATTGTCACAAACATATTGCAGAGTATATATTGTGGATTAGTGGTTACAAAATACAATAATTTAAATAACATACGAGAAATAAAAAAAAAATGGAATTGATATAACCATCATGGTATCACCGTCATTTTATTTACTATAGAATTAATAACGCCAAGTAGTACGTGTTATTAACCAAAAAGTAAGTAATCGCGTCATTATGTAGATAGATGTCATTACTGTAAAATGCATATTGTAGATTCATATTGTGAAGTACGTATTGTCACAAACATATTGCAGAGTATATATTGTGGATTAGTGGTTACAAAATACAATAATTTAAATAACATACGAGAAATAAAAAAAAAATGGAATTGATATAACCATCATGGTATCACCGTCATTTTATTTACTATAGAATTAATAACGCCAAGTAGTACGTGTTATTAACCAAAAAGTAAGTAATCGTGAGTTAACCAGCGCTGCGTGTCCGACACCGCACAATGACAAAGAGCCCAACAAAAGCCGTTTGGTCTGCACCCGTCGATATTTGACCGGACACAACCGTATAAAGTCAAACATATCCGGATGCACCGGGCTCAGAAACGATAGCCGAAACCCATGTTTTATTCCATTTATGAAAACTTATACGAATCTCTTCGAGAATTTTCTGTTGAGATCCAACATATGTAGCATATATGTATTTAAGCACATATGTACACACATTATGCTTGAACGCATGTTATAAATGTAAAAAACAGCCTCAGATACGCATCACGATAAAATAATAATAATAAAATCGCTTCAAATACTTGCTTTACCTAATAAATACCTACCTCGTAGGTCACCTACAATAACCATCTAACAATTACTGCTGTTGAGTAGACTACAGTATCATTCGCCAAATGATTTTCACTTCTTCAATCAATCACTCCCTGGCAAGTTATACATTACAAATCATATAAGTTTCATTACTTGTTGCCTGAAAAAAATACTTGGCCGTCTGAACTTGTTGCCAACCGTGAAAGATTAGGTACCTTGGAAGCCTTCCAAAATATACGGTGAAATAAAGTTATTTTCCTATTAGCATAATAGGTGCATAATTGCATACAATATTTTGACTGAAACTATCTCTATATCTCTTTCTTCCTCTTTGACTAAACGGCTATTTTCACGAAACCTTAAACGCAAGGTAATCAATAATAAACTTGCAGCATATTAGGGAAAATAATAAAAGATAATAATTTTGCTAACACTTCATCTCTATACGGAGCTTAGTTAGAGTCTACAAAAAGGGTCAACATAAAATATTGTACATACTTAGAGTCACAGTAGCTAAAACATTAGATTTACATCAGTTTATAACCAATGATATCGATTGATATTCGGTGGGTTCTATATCTGTACATACATACACGTACAGTTTCCGTCTCGTCGCGCTGCACGCAACTAATGAAATCGTAAATCACATGTTGTAAATACATCGACAGATTTCAATGCGCGTACATTTTGCATTTCGACATTACGTAAAAACGACGAGGAGTTTTTTTAATTAACACGATCACAAACATTCACAAGGGAATGTACTATTCGGAAACTTTTCAGAAACTTAATTAATTATATCATCAAGTTCCTTAAGGGGTAGGTAAATATCATTGAGTCCCAAATATCTCTATCCTTACAAATCTTACGTGCTTTTTATAAAAAAACTCAACTGTTAACCGCACATTAAATTGCTGGTTATTGGGACTACGGTACTATACATGAAATAAGGTATAGTACCATAGGGAAAATAATATACGCAAAATATTCTTTAATAAAAAAACAACTAAAGCGGTAAATAACATATCTTACGGAAATGTGTAGTAAAAAAAAAAACTATTGACAACTATTGGCATTGAAATGATCAATAATAGGGATTACCAACGTAATTCTTCAATTTCGGACGCCGGATTATTTTATATCCGAATGCACACCACACACGAGGCGCGCGCGCTCAGCACTACATCAAAAACGGGGCACTCAAAGTAATTGCGTTGGCCATTGATACCGTGCACATGTACTGATGAATACAACCTGACCGCCTCTACATTAGCAAACTATTAGCGATATACACTCTGTGCTAAGCGTACACAGTGCGACAAAATTTGAATGTAGCGGATCAGTACCTAACATGAGACACTGAGAGAGGAATCGAAATTTAAGGGGTGTTTACAGAAGAGAAATTTGTAATTGTGTTTTGAAAGAATGATTAAACAGGTATATGAAATGGACGATGAAGCGGAGTTAGACTACAACTCGCCAAGCTGGTTGATTTTGCTCATTGCTCCCTAAACTTATGTCAGTTATAAATAACTAAAGGCTGCCTGGACACTTTTATAAATAAATAATCACCTTCGTGTTAATAATACTATCAACATACGATGTTCCTGTTCAAAGGTTCTCGTGAGATAATGAACGTGGACAGACATTCGCATGATAACAATTTGTTAACATTAAATTGTCCACCATGGCAGATGATGGCTTTAGCTCTTCTTATTCTAAGAGGGGACATGTATCTATCCGTAGCATTATTAAAAATTTTTGGTGATTTTTTGAATTTCTGAAACGAAATTTTTCAACTGTACAAATAGTCTTGAATACATACTTGTAAGCTTTAAGCAAACGAGGTGAAGAAAACAAGAAGTAAACACAAGTAGCTATTACGTGTTTTCGTATTGCTGGGAATTAAAATAACCGCTGCGTTCACGAATCCGCATGTTCCAGATGGTGCGACTCGGTAATTTTTACACAACAATATCCCTTACAAGGTTCTAGAAAGTTCTAAACAGATTAAGCGGCTTTTACATTCGAACTATCTGAAGAAATAAATAGCCCTACCGATTTTCAATAGTGTGCAATACAGAGATTTTATTTTTAAATAGGTTACGAAAATGGCAGGGTGAAAAAATTTGGTCTGAAAACAAACTAAAAGGTATAACTAAACGCGGCCAGTTTTGCTATTACTAAACAAAAACCGCCTATACCACACATACATATATACACTAATATTATGATATAAAAAGGAAAAATTTGTTTGTCTGTTTGCATAGAACAGGCTCTGAAACTCTTTCTTAGGGTTAGGGTTAGGTTAGGGTCTCTCGAGGGTTAGCCTCGACGCAAAAGAAGGGTGTGTCTGTGAAAATTATTACACAATTTTCAAATTCTTGTTAAATACCAGCGCGGAGCCAGGTCTGGCCGCTAGTATATTATATGTATATATTATGTTAAATATAGTAACAATTAAACATGTTTTTCAATAACTGATGATCCCCTCCCAAATTTCAACAGTTACGTTTACGTCCCACATGAAATAGAGGGCGACCTTAAAACATACATCGGGTACAAATCTAAACTCTGATCTACTACTAGAAATTTCTGCAGAAAATCTAAATAAATACCCAATATTTTGCTCCCGAGAATCAAATCGGAACGTGTCGGTGAGCAGTTAATCTTGTAACCACTCAACATCAATTTCTTACGATATATTCATGAATACTATACTGCAACTTCAATATCGAGTGTTACTACTTTTGATTGGCACATCGCAGAAGCAGCAAGCTACAGAAAGCTAATTCGGTTCAAGTATCTTGTGATATTAATAAAGTTTGAATACCAAGTACTACATGGCGCATACATCAGGATGCGTCTTTATTTCATTAGTATACACTATGCGTTTGTTAATTTACCTCTTCGCAGCATTCTACGAATAAAATTTTCTTTCACACTTTCCAGCACGTCACTGGCGCTAACGTAAACTTTTTGCCTCTTTAATTAAATGGATGTCGAAATTTTCTTCCCCGTATGGCGTATATTCAACAAGCCATAAAAACAAAAAGCCTCCTCGACACAACGAGGGTCAGATATACTATTATATATTAATGTTAGCGACGCCATTCTCCCGCTAGTTTTGGCAAAGATGCAATTTCATTTGAATATTGTGCAAGTCGCGTGTTATCCCCTTTTACGAGTGTTATCATCCCAACTGAAGCACTTTAAATACAAAGTGCTCATAAAAGTTGTATCTCTAAAAACATTAGCATGGAAATCGAGTTAATTGATATCTCGATGTTTGCACAAGTAAAACGATTACGTAGAAGTTTTCGATTTCAAATACATTTTTCATATTTCACTGTAACATAAACGTACAATGATTTTGATTGTTAAATGGTCTGCTAAGTTCTCGGGACCTGGCTGCTATAAGCAGGTCTTACAATTAACCTCAAAGTTGTTTAATGTGCCCCAAAAATCGATGGACATGGTAGTTGCAAGTGCGTCCCGTGTTTGATTTCCGGGTGGATCACTACAAAATTTTCTAATTGAGATTTTCTAGTAGGGACGTTAACGTAACTGGTGAAACGTGAGAGTGTTCTGCATTCCTCTGCCTACCTCTTCGGGGATTACATGGATGATTTTTTTTATGTTCAAAGAATCATCAATCAAAGAATAATCAAGCCGTTATATATATTTTCTATAATGTAAAACTTACGAGTATAAGTATAACTGATAAAATGACTGCCTCGTTGGTGTGACTGCCTCGATGTTCGTCTTGGTCTCAACCGCAAATGCCGATCAAGATATCTTTTTTCCTGGGTTCAAATCTCGGGACGAGCACTAGTGAATTTTTCTAACTTCGCTTTTAGTAGAAAATTCTAGTAATGACTGGAAGATTGGATTTGGGACTGGTTTAAGACAAGCAATTCATCTACTATTCCGTAATGGGATGTAAACGAAAATGGTGAAACATGGGATCTGTGCTACACTCCTCTGCTTACCACTTCAGGGATTACAGGGGTAATGTCACGTTAAAAATATTTACTAAGGTTTGTAATTAACTTCATAATACAATTAGAAATATAATTAAACAAGTTAAATATACTTCGTGCACCAGCATATTGTAACGGACAGGCACATACGAGCTAAAACTCATAGCTCATAAAACTTGAGGTTATATGTAATTTTAATGATATTGAAATTATATATATTTTACGCACATTAATAACTGAATTAAAAGAAACATAGGGAAGATATCGGATTCAATAGGTACTGGTAAATGCTAGTTATTGATTTAATTTTTCAAATAGATATATACGTATATTTTCCAAGAAAACCTTACATTTTGGTATACCTAGCTAACACTGGTCGAAATACTTGGAAATTTTGACCACTCATTATTGAGAACTTACGTCAAATATGAAGTCAAATAAAAATATGTTTTTTATTGGTTTTCACGTTATCCTCTATTAATAAGTAATTTATTCACAACAATAATTAGACGTTTTCAAATGTAAGTAAATACAATAAAAAATTCTATAAAATATTAAAAGAAATACAAAATTCCGTTAACGCCAATAATGTACTTATTACGATTAGTTTAACTCTCACAAAAAAAATCCACCGATCACATTTGAAAATGACGTCACAACAAATAACATGCGCTCACAGGACAGGATACGGTGTCGACTCAAAACTGTATACGTTAATATGAAGTCGTCGTATTTTCGACACGACAATACGAGCCTCGTTCGCCGCGTGTCGTCAAGGCGCCTCGCGATTTATGTCGCACGTTACAACACGTCATTCGACGCGTTACGTACCGCGCGCGGAACTACGAACACGTTTCAATTCCATATTAGTTCTTATTTGAATCTGTCCGTACAATTATATAAAAAATGTATTGAATTATCGCTAAAGAATTTCTGTTGCAGACAAGTGGAATTTCACGAGAAAAATGTTATTTAGTGCGAGTTCATTCGAATTCAATATGATAATATATGTATTACAGTAAAATAATTT
>DWEI01003531.1:0-12737 GCA_018245875.1 Mysoria ambigua | reverse complement strand
CGAACCACGCCATTTCACGTTTTCATGCGCAGTCGTTAAGCCTTTACAGATCGACTCAAGACCATTACTCGTCGATAGATATTCGAAATCCTTATCAAAACATCGTGCAAACCATCTATGTCAAAAATCTACAATACGCGTATTTATATACGTTATAGTGTCGATCGTTTTCTTTTGCTTTATATGCATATTCAAACCTAAGATATTCTGCTTTTTATAAATAGTAAATATACTCATTCTAATTTCTGATATCGTCCATCATTAAAAATCCCTGCCACGAAAACGGAAATTTTGGTTTGTTGTAACGTGATTCATTGCAAGATTTGTTTTATATACATTCGCCCTTTTACGATCGATTAATGTTATCGTATTAACAAAGAAATTAACACATAATTTCATTTATACCTGTCATAGTTGTATTCCTAATAGTTACATGTATATAATTACTTCAAAACTCGGTTGATTTTGTTGATGGTTACTAAAAATTATAATTAGTTGGAAAGAAAAGTTTAAAAGTTTATCTTCAATTTTCAAAAACATTTACAAAAAAGACAATTTTTTTACAAAGAAATACAAAAATGGCAATCACATAGATATGTGCCAGTTTTCAATATATTATTTAACTGTTACTATAATATTGCAAAAATACATAAACACCACAACTAACTACAGTTAATAATACCAGCTGTTACCAAAAAATAACAACAACAGGAGTCATTATCGACGCACGATCGTTAAAACCATCAAAATCGCTAACGTGATAGCAGTACACTCCTAACACCTAGTCGGAAACTTGAATAGCATTGAAGTTTATTTATAAAACACCACGAATATATCCGAACGCACCGCGTCAACTAATGCGTAATAAATAGACGCGCTGGCAACAAAATATTTACACGTGGACGTTGTATTGTGGCTTTGATATTAGGAAAGTGTGTCGTCAGGAGCGCCGCCGCGCTGCCAATTAGCAAAAACTATCGTGCATAGATATATTCAATGTTCAAACCAACGAACTATTGTATTCCATATTCAAACCAGCCAGTGCAACACGATTAAATGCTTTTTATAAATATCTCTCTGATACGATTGGTCTTAAATACTTATTTTATTAATTTTCAAATCACTACATACGAATTACATAATACCTAATATATTTACATACATGTAATATATTTACATGGTTAAAAAAACCGCCAAATCTTTTTAAAGCTAGATGTATAAAACCTCGATGATTTTTTCATTCATTTAAATAGTGAAAAGAATTTAATAATAAACCATAAACTTTCAGTCCTTACAACATCGCCATCGTCAAGTAATTAATTTCGAATGTTATTATGCAAACGGAAGAGTTAGCAAACAAAATACGATTATTATAATTATTATTATTATTGAATATTCATGAACAAGGAGGAAAGTAATCATTAATACTGTATACCTATTATACTTGATTACCTCGTCGATCGTGTTGGTTACAAGTGTGACTGCCTATCGGGCGGTCCTGGGCACTTCTGGATATTTCTAATTTAGTCTTCCTAGTGATCGATCGGAGTCTATGTATGTATCTGATATATGGCAATAGGTCCTCTATTTTTCCACAGGAAGACGCAAACGTAACTGGTGACGCACGGGCATGTACTAAACTCCCATGGGTCATAGCAAGATATATTATAGCGCAGACGATTACCGTACATATGTGTATTATAGGATGCCTACTGTCTGTGGTAATTTGCTATAATATAATAATAAAGCACGTATTATAACTGCGTCCGTGATGACCTCAACTGAATAATAATAATCTCACCTATGGTCGACAGCTATCCTGCTTGGTGAGACTGAGAATCGCTGATTGCAGTCATGTCTTGATCTTTACTCTCCCTTCATTCTGGAAAGAAAGAGACGATATTGTTACTCCGAATATAACACCGAAAATATAATTTTACAATTACATTGCCTAATAATAAGTAAATTCAGAGGTGGCGATAAATTCGAAATATATATTATCAGTATTTGTTACCCCGTGCTTAATTGCTTCGAGCCCTACGAGGCGTTACACTTGTAGGGCAGGGTGGCGGGCTTCGCGTTATGATCCCGTACGAAAACAGTGGAGGGAGGAATTTAGGAGCGACATGGGAGCCGCGCTCGCAGCCCCCTCTCGTCCCAAAGGAGTAAATAATTCCCTACCCAACCCCGCTTTTTGTGGAAAATATATGTCATATATATAAATACTATCTGTGTTAAATATCAATTCGGACATTGACCCAGATTAACCGTACAATCCAACATGAATTGGAAATTTTGTTGTACGTTGTAAAGTGGAATGTACAATTCTTAATTACACTAAAGTTACCGTTGAATTCTAATCGAATACAACTCGCAGTAGGACTGACGAAAAAAAACACCCGACATGAGCGATGTGCACACTGTCATCCCCTAAAGTAACAATAAAGTTATTTAAAGATAAACGATGTAAACAAAATATGGAAAATAATTTTTTTATTAATGTCGTGGTTAAATTAAAATATAAATATGACATGTATGAGAGAAATGTGTCCGTGTATTAACAATACTTCTATAGTACACTTGTTTAAATTTCCACTACTGCAATTTAATATCTAGACTAATGACACGGCAACAACATCGATAAAAATCCATTAGAATGAAACAAACGGTAATGAACGTTCATTAATATATTATAACTATTGTATTGATAAATCATTGTACATCGGGATCTATTTACATTTATAGAGCAAATATGAAAAGTGTAATTTTAAATGTTAAAAAAAAATATGCGTCAATACAATATAATATTCCATTGTAATCAATCAAACTGAATCGAATGTTTATTTATATTATCTATTTTATTTATAAATCATGAGCGTACATTAAGTTTTATTTATTTCTATTTGTATAGTAAACGTCGAAACAAAAGAAATAAATCGTTCACAACCCGACCAAAAGCACCTGAGACATTAAGAAAAATACCTCACATATTTAATAAATGAATTTCTATGTTGAGAATGTTTAAAGCGTTTATCCACAACACGTAAAGTGACTTTAATGTACGGAGACATCATTCTCTCACCGGCACACAGTGATGTGCTGGTGTGCAGTGTGTAGGCCACATTATTTACGCACGCCGCGCGCACAGCTGTGCGGGGCCGTCGACCCGCGGGCCGCGCGAAACAAGGTGAATCGTAAACCTTTTTGTCTTCGACCAAATGTGACTCCGCGATGTTTTTCACGATATTAGCTATCGATGACGTCACCAGTTCTCGACTATGTGTCATGCATATTATTACACGTTAGCACTCGCTGCCAATACTGCTGTTTTGAGATAAGTTAGTTTGGCGAGAGCTGTACATGATCTCATGTTTGGTTATCACTGCGAGCAATTAAGAGTTCTGTGAGCGTGGAATGTTCTCGAATATTCGTTTAACATATGTCAAATATGGTCATATATTGACAACTTTAACAGACACTACAATAAATGAATAAATGTAATATTATAAATTATATTACACCGATATCCTTACAAGTATCTCGAGACGGTTTCCATCAGATCGCAATTTATTATATTCAGCAACTACATGTAAAAGTATAGAAACAGAAACAATACAATACATCGAAGCGTGCGCACTAAACTGAACATTGGACAAGCAAACAATATTGGCAATGTACTTTCAAACAAACAAACAACATCGTATGACGTGCACGAGAGATGTGTGTCCGTGTACGATGTATGTAGATAGATGCGTGTTGTGTGTGCACTCGGAACGCGAGCTTGGGGCACGCACCGCGCGGGCTCGGCGCGATGAGGATCCACGATGGAACAGTTACCCTGCAACCTACCATCAAACATGTCGCCTGTATTAACTCAAAGGGATATTTTTTTTTATTTCACAATGGGCTTGCGTTTGACTGCTGTCCCACCTGATGCATAGTGAGATGCAGGTTAGTAAAATAGTTTTACTTTTCGCAAGTCCAGTTTACGTGTTGCTACTGTTTAATGTTAGAGAAGCTACACAATATGCTGATTACGCGCGCGATGTACCGACTGGCATCGACCCTAGGACTGTCGCTCGGCGGTCGCGCTGGCAACCGCTAAGCAAACGAGGCAGTCTTTAAATTTTATTTTTCAAAATTTGCTTCGAACACCGAGCGTCGAGTAATCCAATTTCGATAATCATCAATCTTGGCGCCCTATTGATTTTCGCGTTAAACGCCAACGCACTAACGGCGCAACAGTCCGAGATCCTTGTCAATGGGGGAACAGTTGGGCCATTAAAATAATGTCTTTCTTCTCCCCAAGCGTCAGCGATAACTGTGCGGGGTGTGTTTAATTAAAACAATAAATACAACGCTAGCCTTAATCCCACTCATTCACCCTGAGAGGAGAATCGTGTCACACATTTGAATGATAAAAGCTAAGATTAGGATAATGATGATGATTGATATTAGTGACTTGCTTCGCGAGGAATCTAGCGAATCGCAAGCAAATGTAACTATTTGAATTGAATTTTACTAATTGCTAATGAAGTTAATAGATTGTTCTCTAAGGCGTGTGAAGTCTGCAAACCCGCCCTTAGCCAGTATGGGGGATGGCTTTAAGCTTATAGTCCGATAGGAGACCTTAAAAGTGGAACGATAAAAGGGTCGGAGAAAAGTTGCCAACATAATCCGATCGAAGATTCGGACGTGGAAACGTAACAATTATTCAATACTCATTATGCATTCTTAATGTTTCTATGGAGAAAACACAATATTATAGAAACACATTTTATCGGGTACACGGTATAAGAAAAATAATGTAACAAAAATGAGAGGGAAGTGAAATAATAGCAATACGCGTTCTAAACTTATCGCTAATAGAGCGATTTCTGCCAGCCGACCTTACTGTAGGAAAAAAATTCTTTAACGGGAAAATGTTAATTAATCTTAATAGTTGGGAGTCCTGCATTCCGCTGCCTACCTCAACAAGGATTACATGCGTGAAGTTACGTTAATATTAAAAATGCAAATGTAAATTAGTTCGTTTTTTTGTTATTATTTCATATCTAACTACATACATACATATCTCACGCCAGGTCCCTCGCGGGGTAGACAGAGAGCACGGGGTGCTAAATATCTCTAACTACTCAGCCGATCGCCACGGCATAGTGTACACACATTGGCAGAGACACAGAAAAGGACGTAGGGTTTTATTCAGAAAATCCTGATCCCGAGAGTTACAAAATTTGTTTTCTCTTTTCACCCGGCCCAACAACTCCGCCTTACGGCATTAATAAAATAGGTATATCGAAATGAGCCCGAGTTCATTGCTCGTACCGCATGTGAATCGTTCTAAGTTGCCGGCATCGCGAGCGAAACTGCTGGAAAAAGCTGGTATTATCGTACATAAAAATTAAGACTCCGAAAGTCATCAATATGGCATCCCAATATTAAGTTTTAAACAGCAAATCGCAAAAACACAACAATTTTAGCTTAAGCTAACAGTAAATTAACATTAAGAAATTATGCATATGCAGAAATGATGCTAATACGCACTAATGACAGAATGAATATGTTCTCTAAAGATTGTTGAAGGTGAAAGTCAATGTATAATGTGACATCAACTTGGGCCGTATGTATTATGTGTGCATATATATGTTTGTATGTGCGTGAGTTTGTTTGTACGTGTGTTTGTACATATGTGCGTATGTGTATGATATCACTGGCGAGCGATGCGCGGGCGCGCCTGTGGCCCACATTCGCGTTCTATATTTCAGCTCTCTCTAGCGCCCCCTATTATTAGATCCGCATTGTTTATTCGGCGACCGATTTATTCCGTATGGAGACTTCCTGCACGTGATCCATGGTGATTTACCTCGTCCTAAACGTAACGTGAGCCAACCTGACCCTATTCGTGCGCAAACCACTTTTATCAATAACACCGTTTCACGTTAAAGCGTTACGAGAATAAACGTATAAATTTCCTTAATACATAATCTTATAAATACACCCAATCATTTATGTTTATAGTCGTAGGTACAGAACCGGTTAATAAACAAAGCGGGGAGAAAACCAAAGTGGAAGCCGGCCTATGAGAACACGGTCGATAAGAGAGTAGGAATTCGAAGTATGCACAACAATAACAAGCGAACACAAGCGTATTAATAAACCCCAATTTCGTTACGAGCCGGCCAAAGGACTGGACATCTGTCCCAACGCAAATAGGTCGTGATAATATACCTGCGCGCGGGTGCTATTTCGAGCTGTAACAACTAGGACTGTAGATTTGGACTGTCTCCAACGTTTACTGCTAATGAAGATCGAACCGGCGGTTGTGTTTACCGACCGATACCCATTTGTTTTCACATCATCGCATATTCAGTAATTGCGTTCACATTATCGACCGTTGATTTACGCGCCAGAATGCTTTGAAATGATTCGCACGTGTTTGTGCGGAAAGCATCGAATTCTTAACGATTCTCATAGAGACGTACGTTTATCAATACTCGATATGATCATCGACAAATGCTTATTACCAAACATAATATACAAACAGTGAATTTTCACGAGTCATTATTGAAAGTCATCGCTTGTAATTCAAAGCGAATTGGATGTGACACGCAACAAAGTTGTTTTCCTTCTGTAACCGTTTGTGTGTCAGTGGGTCAATAGCTGGTAGGTTGCAAAGAGAATAATTTTCTAAATACACTCACACACACACACACACAAAACCGGTTCGTACATTACATCAGATGGACCTAAATACCGGGCAAACGCAACGATAAACTTTTTTGAGGCACCAATATAAGGATGTTCGAATGTAATTAGGTTACAGCGTGTTATTAGTATAGGAACGAGTATGATGCTAAATTTAAATTAATTACACAGTGTTAAAGTATGATCCAAAGCGAAATATAAGTAATGAATAATAATTAAAAAAACAACAAAAATAAAGAACAGAAATATTTCTTACTGTCATAGCAGTATTTTGTAGAAAACTCATTATTACCGTAAGGTTAATAATAAACATGATTGAACGAAACTCATTCTGACTGTAAACTAATATCAAGTAGATAATTCTAAGAATAACTCGGACGCGCTCGTGACACGGATGCGAGAATGTGTTCCAAATGACTGTGGCGACATGGTGAGAATCGCTATTGGACATCGCGTTGATGATACCGTTTTGATGTCACAAACGGGGAATTTAATTGATATTGAGCGATAAGTTGGCGATACGATAGTGCGGCCCGGCGTTACGGAGATAAGCGTCGCAGTTGTGCAAACGAGTGTCGGGCAAAACATTGTTGTAGGTCAACGGGCCAATGTCACTCGCAGCCGACTCGTTCTATATACTACAGCCAAGCCAGGGCACCAACTTTCTGTGCGGGTCGGCGGCATCCCCCACAGTCTAGCATCCGTAGTAGCCGAAGTAGACGTTCTGAACTTTTGCTGGAAATTACGACTCGGGGACTTTTCTCAACCGGGAGATATCTGGAAGTTCATTTTAATGTTGCTTTGACTTGTGTACCAGTACAATGATAAGCGAGATGTATTGAATTGCAGGAAGTTTGTCTAAAAAGTACTGATCCATTCTTGTCTTGAACAATCCCAAGTTGTTCTGCGTATTTTGTTCATTCTATCCCATTGTCCAGATTCTAGACCGTTCTGGAAGTGTCCAAAAAAATTCGTTATTATTTATTTTACGTTAATGACTGAAATCAACTCGTGAAATTTTGACATGAACAGGAATCCATTCGCAGAACGAACAGTCAGACGTTAAATTCTTGAATCCCGAAGATAACAGTATTTCAAGTCAACGCGCGATTTTTGTACGTGCCTTAAGTATGTTATGAATTCTGAGTATGATCATAAAACAGGAAAACTCTGTTGCCGATATTCCAGTAACACGGTGAGTCATGTTTCGACCTTTTTATACCGTTCCGCGATACATCTTCATGTTTGATTCAAGGAAAAAATATATAAATAACTATTGAAAAGTCGCGGGAAATGTTATATGTGTTATAATATTTTCAGTAAGTACACAATTATATATACCACGTAACTAATTTTATTACAAACGTTCTGTACAGATTGATAAGTTGCTTCACGTAAAACACATAATAGTTTTTAGCTCGCTGATTACAATAATACATTATGACATTACACATATTTACGTAAACGTCATAAGTTCACAAGTTAATGTTATCTCATAGATAACATGAATTACATAAACAATACACTTCCGATATCGGCCTTACATTACACATTGTAACCTAAATCATGAATGCTATTATATTTCTGTAATTAAATAATATTTAGATAATGAAGACAGCAACTATGCCCTATGGATTTGTTACGGTAGCGATCGAGAGAAATGGCGCTGATTAAGATACGTGTAGCTAATTGCTGATTAATTGATAACTCAAAAACTATGCTTAGGCATAGCTATTGAGCACCTGAGCATCTTTTAGCAGTTATAGCGTAGGCGATGCGAGAAGCTGTTTTCTGTGATTCCAATAGGCTAGGCATTAGGCATAAACCCCTAAGGGTTAAGAACTTATTATAAATTGCATACTGCTATTTCTCTACATTCGCACCACATTTGTAATGTTTTCACTTGTTTATTTAGTAGAAATTTAATCATTAATTGTTACTGACGAGAAGTATGCAAGCAGGATCGCCAAGTCACCTGTTACATAACATCAACAACTAATATTACGCAACGCTGACTGACGATCGGGATCTGTATGGGAGCGCGCTCTCCGCACCACGCAAGTACTGCTAATGACACGTGGCCACGAAATTCGCCTCTCGTGCGGCGTACGTGGCCCGCGGCGACGCGGAAGTGGCGGTGAAAGTGTGGTGAAAGCGGGCGCAACATTTACCTAATCGCGGCGCGCGGCGCTGCGCTGTTACGTCAGCCGCGCGAAAGTCAATGTTATAGCCGACGGCGGCGCGGCCGCGCGCGCCAACGTGACCCAACCGTTGATTTGTCCAATCGTCTTGTATTGGTCGTATACTAAAGCAATCAGGTTTTACAGTTTTGTCGACCGCAAAGAAATGTTGCGTGTCATTATACAATGTTATATTTTTCGCTGTGCTCTGCGATTCCGAACTCACATGGGCAGCGTGGGGATTATAGGCGTAACTCTCCAGGGGAATCTTACGTCCAGCAGTAGACTACAATAGGCTGATGATATTCTCATAGAAATACCAACTTTGGGTCCGTGACAAACTATTATTAACCCATCTCTTTTTGGAAGGAGACGCGTGTTCAACATCAGAACGACTAAAAAGACGATTATGACGTCATAAGTACTAGATACATTTTTCCATGAACGAATGGCAATAAAACCGTCACCGAAAATCAGTAGTCGTGGGATACGCTTGGCCCCGCGTGGCCAAGACTGAGTACGTGCGTTTTCCATAGTGGTACTTATGTCTTCTTTTTTTGTTTTATATGTGTAACATGTAAACTATATCGATGAAATAAGTTTTCCTATTCTATTCTAAATTCTATCCATTTCTCTGTCATTCATGTTCAACACAGCTGTTTCATGTTACAGCACTTTGAAAATGTTGGAAATAAAAGGAACTACCAAGAATCAAGTAATATTTGGTCTTGGGTATAAATTCGTTCGGAGACGAGATCTGTAGCCACTAGCGCAGGTAGATATATGAGTTAATCACACTGATTATGATTCAGACAGACCTAAGATATTTATAAAAAATAATTGGGGCCGAGCGGCGTCACTTCATAACAGGATCAAGGACGAACGTGATATATTTTAACTCATTTCGAAATAGTATTTTTCCATTAGGTACCGGCTTACATTAGTTCAGTCGACCTTCGTATAAAGAAGAGCGATGGAATGAATAACATCGCTGACATCTAATACGTGACATCAAGCCCGAAATCCCCGAAGAGTTAAGCAGGGAAGCGTAGTGTACACCAGTTACGTTTACGTTCTACCACGGAATAAGAGGTGAGTCGTGATTGCAGCCAACACGATACCCGAGGCATTCGCTTATATATAAAACCGATTAAGTTACTAAATTTGATAGTAAAAAAACAAAGTATGTAAAACACATGATTATTTGTAATTTTAATCGTAGTCTTGTAGCGATCAGTAAATATTTTGATCCTTGATCAGTTGGTCTTAGTTTCCAATAGGTTAGAACAATTTATCATATAGACCCAGACAAGAGACCTGGTATAATTAGTTTTTTAATTTTTTTTATCGAACTCCGGTAGTCTACTATAACACTACAAATCTCAGATCTGGCCAGTAAGCAATACCCTTGACATTCACTATCGTAGGTATTCTAGGCATAAATCAGTACACAATATTATAAAATTGTATAATATTAACTAGATTTAGATTTATATGGTGTCGAAATCAATACAATCCAGTTTTCAAGCAACGGTGTGGCTCAAGGTCAGATGTTTTTAATTCGTCTAATAAAAATGTAAATTTGCTTCAATAATAATGGCATTATTAACGATGTTATATAGGCATAATATTTCAGATATGTATACGACTACAATGTTATTCGATCTCAATATAATGCCCAATTACCGATATTTATCGCGTGAAAACCGACAACAAAAGATCATCCACAAAAACTTTGTTAACACAAAGATAACGCAAACCTTTTCTTTTAGCTCTCGGAGCATTGATACGATTGTGGTTTGCGAGGCATTTTTCAGGGATTTTTATACAGTAGTGAAAAAAATTATATAACATAATTACCATATTTTATTTCCCTGAAAGGATAAGCGAAAGTGTTATATTGTAGGTCCCACGAAATAATCCTATATTTCCGTGAAGGGGTAGGCAGAGGAGCGTAGTACCAGCACATTTTACCTATTACGTTACAAATCCTGGCAGGGGCTGTGACAAATTTATAAGAAGTATTTTATACTTTGAACGACACAGTGCACTTGGGCCTAGTTGACATAAACTTATAATCGTTGGACCTCTTCATAGTCTCTCCCGGCCACACTAATTGGCTACTAACCTGTCATAGCCGTAACAGTCCTGGAGCAGCCTGGCGGCGTGTGTTCCAGACTTGGAGAAAAGTAAAATAGATCCTTGTCCAACAATGTGATATTTTCTGAGAACAATAATACATCTGCCCGCAGACGCTAATAGCAGCCACATTCCAATCATAAAACATTAATAATTCAAACACGGGCGAGTATTCGTCCGTATTAATTTTCTATACATTGGCATTCCATTAATAATTCTCGAAAAATGCAAATGAGATCGAAATATACTCATGTATTATAAGATGTGTAAAAAAGAAATCTTTTGCATGTGTAAAAAAGAATTCTTTTTCATTAAGTACACTTTTAGACATCGTAAGCGCTCCTCTCAGTAATAGAGGTTATAAGCCATAGTCTTGCCACGCTGGCCAAGTGTGGGTTGGCAGATTCCACACACCTTATAGAACAATTCACTGCGAAATAATTTAACGAGCCGACCGTGTATATCTAAGCGTGCTGATGTCGTACGGCCTAAACAGAGCGGACTAGAGAAAGTGGTAGGGCGTTATCGAGTGATAGCAGTTATCTATGTGGGTCGGTGCACGCGACTGGTGCACGCCGCGGTTATCGGCCCAGCTTCACCGATCGTCTGTTTGCTGGCCGCCCGCTGCCCGCGATAACAGAGAAAACTCTAATTGGCGAAGGCTCCACGCGATCGCGGCGCTCGCTTATCTTCGACATCCTTGACCCGAAATAAAATTAGATACCCGCTATCGATCTGACCCACTGGGACGATTTCAATGTGTTTAGAATGTATTCGGCAACACTGCAAATATAAACTAGAAAATTGTATTAGCAAACCGTCTAATAACTTCAGACGGCCTTCAGAAGAGTTAGTTAATCTGTCGCCATTTGTCAATGAACAACATCGCACTCGTGTTTCTCCGAAAGAGTAAGCAGAGAAGTGAAGAACTTCCTCGTTTCACCTATTATGTTCATTGCATCTTCTTTTAATACGACGTGAATATAAGTTACGTGAAAATATTCTAACACGCCGGCGGCAGCGGCAACGAGCATCCGCTACGATCCAGCCACGTCACAGTCGAGCACGAACACGAACAGCTCGCGCGCGGACACCTCAGCAGGCGTCAGCGACGAGCATGTTACACGACGAGGCGGAATCCGCCGCCGACGCCCGCAGCGCGCGCTCAGCGGCGGGCCGTCGGCGCGCGGGCGGGCGGTGGTCGTGGCGCGCGAGGCGACTGACGAGCGGCTTCCTCGCGGCGAGTAGGAAGCGCGGTGCGAGCGCGCCTTGACCCAGTTCCGGCGCTCGCCTCGTCGCCACCGGCGCGCACTTCACTCCCGTTGTGGTTGCCGATTTCATTCATTCACAGCATTCGTCAGCATCGTTATACCGACAAGTTGGTACCTACGCGTACTCCTTGTTGAAATAATGCCACAAGTTTACTATAAATTGCAAATGAACAAAATCTTCGTGCAAGTATGCAGTGATTAATTTAGAAACACGTCAGCTTTGCAAACATGGAGATATTTGGCTATCGGTGTTCTCTGCACCTTAACTTAGTTAATCGTAGAAAAAGTAACTTCACGCCTGTTCTCCCCGAAAGGGTAGGCAGGGGAATGCAGAACATTCCCACGATTTCACCAATAACGTTTACGTCCCACTATGTAATAGGTGGTGAGCCTATTGCCATGCATCGGGCACATATCAAGACTCCGAACTACTACTAGAAAA
>DWEI01003530.1:0-12738 GCA_018245875.1 Mysoria ambigua | reverse complement strand
AGTATTCAACAGACATGCAGTCATTAGTATTTATTATAATAGTGTATTCGTCTCATATTAACCGAAAACGAAACTAGAATATTTAATCATTATGAACGGAATGGAAATAATGAATCATTATAGCACTCGATCCTCTCTGCCTATCCCGTGTGGGACCTGGCGTGAAGGTGTATATGTATGTAAGGGAACGGATCAATATTCTGTCGCTATTGCAGTTTGTCTCTCAGTTTTCTTCACAAATGTCGCGCGAAGCCAAGTGATTAGAATCTTATTGTGTATTTTCTTTAAAAAATTGAACAAACATCTATTCATTGTGACTATTATCGTAACGGCCCATTCGAACTCACTTTCGTACGCGACGACGCGTGAAAAATTCCATCAGTACTTCAGTGGTGCTCGGCTAAATGTTAATTATATAAAACTGAACTGGATATTTCTGCATTTGGAGAGGAGAGTTTTCAATAAACGATTGACGTAATGTCGCATTAAGTTGGACGGCGGCTTTTACGTTCAGGCGGGCTTTTAGCGGGAGCTCCGCGAAACCGGGTTTGCGAGTTCATTAATTGGATAGAGTGCGATAGGCCAGTTTATATCCACTCGCCGGCCGTGTGATGAATAGCTACTGGAGAAAGTTACGCTGTACAAAATAGACACTATTTATACTATGTAGTAACATCCCACTTGAAAAATACAGGAAATCCCACTTGAAATATGCTGCATGTGTAATGTGGGCTGGCCCGGCTGGGTCTACAGAAGTAGTTTAAGTTCCTGTGTCCCAGCCATCAAAGGCGGTAGAAGGCACACCGTGGAGTTTTAGCCGGTTCAAGTCCCGCATAACCATCTATGCCTCCCCGTGGTGCAGTGGTATCCATGACGGATTGCCCCACGTTAAAAAAATGTGTAATGTGACTTAACCTATTCTGACTAGGTACAAAAAAGATATGCTATGCTAAGGTTAGTATAACATTTTTTGTTACTTTTCTCTAGTGTTCACAATCTAGTGTATTATATGGTGCATTGTATTTGAAATTTACCGCAGATGCGACGCGAATGTCGAGGACAGGGATGGCTGTCTCTGATATATACATACCAGCGAATACACCTTACGGGCTGAAACGTAAATTATTTTAATGGCGTTATTAATAAATTAAGGGTCGTTACAACCCTAAGTGTTAGTAAGAGTAATATTGTTAATTTTCATAATCACCAGTCTGTACTCGCTCGTTTTATTAAAACTCGTAATCAACAAAATAACATGCAAAATATTTTAATTAAAGCCGTTGAACCGCCCGCTGGCAACAGGTCTGCCTTGTTCATTAAATTATTAATTTGTGCACGTTTTCGTATCGGCTTTGCGAGGGTCGAATTGTAAAAGCTTTTTCCGTTTGCTTACAAAACAGGTGAAAGTTATGTTCAATATCAAAAACATGGTATGGATTGTATTTCAGTACAATAGGGTTGTGACATCATTAAATATACAAATAGAATCACCGTATAGCTCTTTTGACGTTCTAATTTTAAAGATGGGTGTTCACTCAAAATTAGAGGCCTAGTCTTCTTCGTGAATAGAGTTATATCTTCTTAATTCTCAAATATATTACACATCATATCACTATACATAAATTAAATTAGTTATTAAAATTATGCATTCCTAAAAACTGAGATTTCTGTCTTCGTAAAAAAATTCCGACTCGTTAAACAGCCGTTGCTTGGAAACGATGTTCTTTAATCCATCGCTTTGAGAAAACTTTATTGCGATGCTTTCAAAGCTCTAATACTTTCCATTAGATGTCTAAAGGTCTCTCGAGATCACGAGCGCTGCTTAGTGAAGTCCGGTGCAGTAATTGCCGGTCTCGAGGACTTGTTCTATTACATTACCTCCTCAATCGCGTATTTAATAGTACTTGCTCAGTATGATTTGAAGTTTTCCCTTCATAAAATATTTTTTCAAATTAAACTTAATGTTTCACGAGATGTTAAATTATAGCAGTTAATAACGCGGAAAATACAATAACGTTGTGTGAGTGACTGTACACACAGAATCATCATGGACTCTTGGACAAATTTCAATGCAAAAGATGCGAGTAGGTTGCAAAAAAACATATATACGTATTGTTGGATTGATACACAAGTACTGTCGCGCCTGAAATCCTCGAAAGAAAGAGGCAGGTGAATGAAGTGTACTTTTTACCTCCTGCGTTTACGCTCCAATATGGAGTAGGTAGTGAGCCTATTGCCGTTAATTGGGAACAAATCCAGACTATCCACTCCTAGGAAATCTAACTTAGTAAAATTCTGTACTGATAACCTAGTGGTATGAAATTCGACCTCTCGTTCCGAGAGACCTGCACACCTTGAGCCCTAAAAAAATGTTCTCTAAGGTGTGTGAAGTCTGCCAACCCGCATCTGGCCAGTGTGGCAGACTATTATAGCATTACCCCTCTATTCTGGGAGCAGAGAGGGGATTTTAACCCGGTCTCCCTGAGTGAAGGGTCGAATTTCAAACCACTAGGCTATCGCTGCTTACGTTTACGTTGTTACGTTTACGTTCGACGAACGTAGGAACAGACGTTACCTTTAGTCGCTGTTTACTCTGTGAATCTGTTTTCAATAAAGTAAATCAATAATGTTCAGATCATGTTAACATGATCTTAATAGGTTAACTTAAGTTAACCTATGAACTTTTTTCATTATATATCGACCCGAAGAAAACCTGGTGTGAACATTTTTGACGCTCAAGTTGCCCAGTAAATAGTAATTTATTCATTTGTTCTGTCGTCGTTTCTCTCGTTTTATTGTTGGAACATGGATCTCCTCTCGAGAATGAATGAGTTAATGCTGAATTACTAACCACTGGTCTATCACTATTTTTCACTAAGTTTTTTGTTTATACGTTTTTTTTAAATTAATAACACAAACATTAAATGCGGATGGTATTCCATTTTACGATTAAACCACAGACATTATTAGACACCTGCTAGTAGATACATATTTTCGTAAGCTATCCAGTTACGGAATTAACATTATTAGGCCTTTAAGGTAAATACCAAGCAATTTTCAATTAACGGCAATTTGCTGGTAATATCAAAATACGCGTAAATTAAATCGACTGTTTGAAGCTCGGTATATAATTGTGCGCATCAAATTCAGGTCGCAGATTAAGCTCCATTCTGGTATCGGAATTAATTTAAATTTCAGTGGCACGTTCAGAATTCTTCATGAATGTCAAACATCATATATCTTCATCTAGAACATTCCATATTCTAGAATTATGTTCTGTATTGTAAATAAAAAAGTAATCATTATTTTATTCGAAAACGTAGTATTGAACACAGAAATATTTATATACGTATATGAGCTTACTACACGACTCTGCCTACCACTTCAGGAATTACAGGCGTACTGATACGCTTATTTTCTTATAAGCATAGGTATCCCACGAGGCGATATGTTACCCTCTTATATATAAACCGTGACATTAAAACACAATGGAAGTAACATCATATTTTTATATGAAAATGTCAGTTCCCCTTTAACCCCATATACAGGCTAATGACTGCGAAGTAATAAGATTTTGCCGCAGCATAAATATCTGCTTAGGACATCATGAAAAACGCTAACATGACAGAATATTGCCAGTGAATTGAGGTTATTTATGGCACGAATGGGGACTTCCTCCCCCGTTTTAAGACGATAGCTATATGGCAAGTTTTCTTCGTTCGCTCGTAATAAAATGGCATCGACCGATGGTCTTACCAGGTTAGCCCATTTACTTACAGCAAGCTGGTGACTGGTTGCGATTAAGCTATGATCGTACAAATTGCACAACAGGATGCATATTTAAGTTACACATGTACATTTACATTTATATTGTAGTATCATTATACCCACATTTCTTTGCAGAATTCTTCTATCACTCACACGTAATGTTGTAGATGTCTCCTTAATGAAACAGGCAGTGGAGTACAGTGCACTCCACTAGCAACGTTATTCGATCCATCATGGAATAGCCTATAGTGATCGAACATAGGCTCGCTCAGTAGTCACACTTGTAATTACCAGACCAAAAAGACAGTCAGCATAGTAATATGTATTGTATAGTAATTGGCACAGTATAGTAATAGACACAGTATAGTAATAGACACAGTATAGTAATAGGCCGAGTATAGTAATAGGCACAGTATAGTAATAGGCTCAATAATATATATGTAGTAGGAGTAGTTAAATATATTTAACAATAATAGTAATAAGTACCTAATAGGCATAGGATATTATACACTTTAATGAAGTATGTATATGTTAATAACAATGCTTTAAGTGCGGTTTCCTTTAATATACTGCTGCCTTTTCAGACCGAAACGCTTACTGTTCTCACCTGTATCAGGTAGATATTCGTACTAAATGAATGGGCACCAAAAATAGCATTTAGTAAGCATGTTGTTTCCAACAGTAATTCCAACTCAATTATAATTTTAGTTGTGATTAACAGAACCATTTCCTGTAATAACAAAAGTTAAAATATAGTTTAGCATAACCAGACGCAACAAAACCCATTATCTTTTTAACTTCAGCTATGCAACAATTGGTTAATCATAATACACAGATAAAAAATCTGATACAGATGTTTACTACAAAAGAAAGGCCTTCACATCAGATTGTCTATAAATTGTTACGACAAGAATCGTCAATTTCCCAACTCTCTTATACCTTTGTGTCGTTCGTCGATAATAAAATGTCACGCCAAGATGTCGGGCTGATGGCTTTGAGTTCCATTAGCATTATCTTTCTTGATACCCAGAAGTTTATAACTGGATGAATATAATACGCAAATAATTATATCTGAAATGTTCTTCACATGAGTCCATGTTTAGTTCTCTTTGTGACAAAACTAATACTGTTTTAAGTTGTTTGTGTTTGAGTGCATCGTCGAGTTGATGACCCTACATTGTGCGCGGATTGATTTATGTTAAAATTTTCTAGTCGTATATTTTGTTAACTAAATAAAGTAACAATGTCTGAACCCTCTAGGGGTGAACGAATGAACTCTGTCTATTTCCAGCTATTGTGTGAGACCCGAAGTGTCCAAAAAAATTGTCTACTCGTGCGACTATATTTTCTTTGTGGTAAAATTACTCTCAGCAACCATTCCATAGCAGGACGTAAACATAACTGATAAAATTTAGGAGTACGATACACTTATCTGCCTTCCTCTTTAGGGATTATAGGCGTGATATTACATTTGTAAAATACCTACGTTCATTAGCTTTTCCAGGTGCTTCGTCTACACTACAACATATTTTATTAATTACCTTTTCATGGAAACTATTCATATTTGTTTTCTAACCAGCTAAATAAGCAAATTATACCAGTTTTCCTCGAAAATAGCTATTTAACCGTATACTGTTTGGATAGATATTTTCGAGGAAAAGTGGTATAATTTGCTTATTTACCTGTTTCTCCTAACATCCAGTCAAATATGATACCATTAGATACCTACAATAAATATATTCTAATAAGCTGGAGGCGACAAGCCATGGACAGGGTACGATGGCGCTTCTTGGGGGAGGTCCATGTCCAGCCGCGGACTGAGATGGGCTGGTGATGATGAATATATAGATTGCCATACAGGTTGATACTTCTTAAGCATAACCGATATTTAGTATATCAACACGAGCTCAATAGTACGATATACTCGTACACAAACGCTTCAAAAGTTACGATATAATACATGCCCAGTATTAGGATATCAAAAAAGGTTGCAGTTATACCAAAAAAGAAATTTATATAAAGAAACTTTAACCTCAAGCTAATCCCGTCCTGGTGCTAGCTACTGCTGGACATAGGCCGCTCCAATAGCATGCCATAGCTAATTTTGCAGCTCATTGTGTACAACCTGTGCCATTTAGTTTGCGTATATCGTCATTCCATCTAGCCGGAGGAGTATAAAAAAGGAACGAAATATACCTGGTGTTGTCCTATTTATAAGTCCTATTTAAAATTTATAAGCGTAAGAGTTAAGAAGAGATAAATCATCTAGTATCCACATTATTTATGGCCAAAGTATCCGAGTCCAGTTTTCTTACAACTTGTTCGCATGATTTATGGTGCCTACATGCTGTCATTTCGAGCTTTGCGTGTCTTATTGCTACATGCATGGATTGTTAATCACAACGTTAAGAAAATTTAATACGATTCAAATGATACGATTCTTAAAATATCAGAAAAAGTTTTCGCTAATACAAACAAGAGCGAAGACGATGTTATCGTTTTAAGAAATTATTCGTATAATGTAAGTAAGAATTTAAGTTTTATCCAAAGATTTAACATGATGATTCGGATTAGTGTAGGAGTTTAATCTAAAGTTGAAATGTTGTCGATGTCACTAATATATACATATATTTAATTTGTACACATTATATACGTATCATTCAAGAGAATTCTCATACGCCCTTTTAAGGAATCCCATGTAACAGCGCTCCAGGAATATTTTAAAAGGAAATTCACGTCGCAATTTACAAGGTACGCGGTAAAATGAAGCTTAATACCAACGGGCTGAGTATATTTTCCCATTCCGTTCTCCTGAACTGATAATTCAAACCGAATGGCTTTTTTCTTACATATCTCGTATAACATTCAATTCGTACAAATGAAATGTTTATTTTTTTGGCAAACACTAAATTTCATTCTATTTTTAAACTTTTGAATGGACTCGCTTTGTATTATGTATATGCACAAAATTTTATAATACTACATTTATTACAAAAGTAATTATTACTATAAATATTAAAGCAGTACAGATGATAAAAAACCTTATACACGCCTAATTTGTTGCTTAATATCTACGTAGCTGATTAATTATCGTGCATCTAGTCTTGGTACCACATCTTGTCATCTGAATTATTTTTCATTAATCAAAATCTTTTTGCTCATTTCACCCGTGCGGCAACATTTCCACTAAAATAGTACTAGTACTAAAAGTTTATCGACTGCTACATGTCCTCATGAGACAAACTTTATAAACAAAAAACGGTTAACATTCTTTAGTGATAACCCTTGTAACTTATTCATGACTTTTGTTTTACATCAAAATTAACCCACTAAAGAAAAGTGTACTCGCCACAAACTAGTGCTAAATTGTTTTAGGGCGACTATATAAATTTTCTGGGGCTTGTATCAAGAATGAACGAGTTTTGATGCGGTTTGTATCGAAAATGAACACGAATAAGCACGAACAAGCTTAAATGTGGCTTATAACTTATTACACGAACATTTGTCTCTTTGCGTTATAGATTTTTCAATATAATTAAAAATTAATTATTTAATATTTTTATAATTAAAAATGGAGTAATTTGGTATGTAGTTGACACGAAACGAAAAGTGAATCTGTATTTTATATTCACACAGCTGTGTTCTGCGAGGATATGAATGCCGTGTCCTCGTCAGCGTCACATCTACCGGGCATATTATATCAACTTAATAAACGTGAGCCTGTCAACCACTGCAGTTTCGCGTGCAATTGGACCTGCAATTTACTTAGTTTTATATTCATCCACCGAACCGCTGGCACTGGTTTGACTGTGTGCGAGAGATGATGGGGTTCATGATGACCAAACTGTTCCATTGAGGCGATATTGAAGCGTGAAATCAGCTTGACAAATCTTCCGCCAAAGCTTTCTAGGATGGGCACGACCTCCTGAGATTGAAGTATGTGAGTAGTAGAAAGTATATAAGGAATTCCATTGTACATACATATTTTTTATATTAGATAGGCTGGCTTTTGGCCGCCACCTTGCCTGATGGAAAGCAATGATGTGACCTATGATGAAGCAAGCTCGATATTACTTTAAAATTAGAACATACAATTGTTTTCATTATTTATATGTAATTCCTTTAACAAGAGTTTCCCCGAAAAGAACTATTAAAAAGATGCTATGTAAAATTTGAAAATTAAAATATAGACTGTTGAAGTAGAGATGAAAATAGTCTTTTAAAAACAAAAACATTACATAAATCGCATTGATTAAATCTGAGTGCACTCAAAGGAAGTTTATTTTAACTATAATTACAACATGGCCGACAGCGCCTCGAGTTAATAAATAATTAGTTAAAATGAAACTCGCAAAAGCTGTGGGTGTTGGGCAAAGTTTTCGAATTGGGAACAGTGAAGGAAGTTCTCTTGAATATTACGTTATTAAAATATTCTACGGAAATAAACAATAAACTGACGAATAAAGTATTAAACGTGAAAAAAGATGAAGTCAGGGCCACAACTGTCGCTTGGGGAACACGATGTATAAAATAATATGTTTTGAAGTGAGAATAATAATCCGCAAATAACGCTCGTCAATGACAGCCCTATAGCTGCCCGTTACATTCCTTGTAAACGGACAGACAAGCCTTTGTAGATACTGCTGAAATGGTCGAAACTGCTTTAAGTAATTAATTAAAGCCTAAGATAGATGAATGAATACATGTAGCACAAATTACAGTACCCTATATAAAATATCTTTGATATGTATTACGAGTATATCGAATATTATGTATTCGATTCCTGTAAAGAGTATGGATGGAAATGGCATTTTTTGAAATACGAACATTATTATTTAATCATAATGGTGATGATAATGATTCAATGGTGATTTACTAATGATGATCATGATGATTTAATGTTGATAATGATAAAATGATGATGAGAATTTAATGATAATGGTGATGCTCGTTTAACGATTACCGTGGATAATTAATAAACTCGAATTGCTCGCTACGACTGATCGAGAAAAGAAGAGATCGGAAATACTTTTATAGCGATGTAATGAAATAAAAGAGATATTTTGCCACAATATTACTCTATGTACCTACAGCACATGGTCTGAGAATGAGTATACATGAATTTCACTAGGAAATATCTCTGAACGTTTTATACAAATCGCAATAAAATCTGCAGAACTAAACATTTAGTGTGCATCGTAGTAGTCTAGTGGTTTAGTAACCATAAATAAAAGTTCCTGCAATAAGCGGGAACATTTGGTGAGCTCATAGACAAACTTCTCACCCGAAACAAAGGCGATGTATCGATAATCAAAATCGCGTTCTGGTGCTATAAATGCACTTTGATTTGTAATATTATCCGTACTAATTTGTATACAAATCTAAATTTCCTAGTAGGTACCACAACTAAACTTGATCTTATCCTTGAGGCCGCAGTAGACCACAATAGATATAGTTAAACCTGCCCCGAGCTAACGGTTACACTAGGCATCGTAAATAGTAAGGTAAGGTTGTTTATTTTTTGTTACCACATTACACCCTGAAGATCAGTAAGTTGTAATGGTATTATTACCCTCGAAATGTACCTACATAGCGTTAGTTTAACTGATTTTACATAAAAAAAAAAGTTATAAAGTAATATCGAATTATGCTCCTATTATGCTTTGGAACATATTTTCTTTAAAACTTTGCTTCTTCTTGTTATAACTATATTTGGTGAGCTCTAAATTCAAGTATTTACTAGTTACGGAGAATAAATTGTTAAGACTCCGAAATATACACTTATATCATCAGAATTGGGCAATACCTACATAATGGCTAGCTTTACTCTCGTATATAAGACACTAAGCTTCAGTTATTGAAGCAGCAAACAAAAGAGACGATACACATCCTATAGAAGTGTCTGCGAAGAGGGATTCGCAAGAGAACAAGTTATTTGCATATTACTCGAGAAAATCCACAAGCGCTTGACGTATATATTTATGTTTGACAAAGTTTGGCTGGAAATGTATCCTTTAGGTACACCGAAATTTTAATATAAAAGACTACATGCTAAATCCTCTAAGATAACTTACATGTCAATCTATGGACAAACTTCTTCACGCGAAACAAAAGATCAAAATCGCAAATCGATGATCAAAATCGCGACAAAGGCATCTACATTTACCGTCAGACAAGATCGCAGTTAAACGCTAGATTGCCATAAAAAAAAGAATAAACTTACTCATTAAAGTTCTCCCGGCTTGTTTTTCTTATAACTGTTTATTTATCTCTAAACTATAATTATCCATACGTCACAAATACACGCTTGGTCGGCCTTCAAAAAAACCAACATACGTCTTATTGAGGGTAGACATTATTGTCAGCGATACATACCATAGAAACCTTTGTAAGTAAAAAACAAAGGCAATACAATCTTGAGGCGATCACTATCGTGACATATTGATTTCGGCGCGCCGTAAGAAACGGCTGCTATGATAATTATACACGTAGGTATACATGGTTTTTAAACGTCTGTGTACCACAGTTCATGGTCTGCCGAGTTATGTATTGAGCCGTCCTCAGATAACACCATACAGCGATCTGCCAGCGCCAGCTTTAATCGCCTCTTACGACAACTTGATATCTCGTCATTTAGTCGAGGAATGTATTTTTACTCAGCCCCCAAAGGGGATACTCAAATAATTAGGTATTTAAATAGAACAATAAAATCTTTACTGATATATGTAGATTATTGGGTAATTTCAATATTAACTTGCATAATTTATTGATATAAAATTGGTCCATACGAAATAATTCACTTAAAGCAATTTGATTTTGTACTTATAACCTAATTTAAAATTTTATCCATTTGAGTTCGGTGGTCTGTTCCTCAACACAGATATTTCGGAACGGCTATAACATGAAATGTGAGCCATTGCAGACAATTATAATCCTTTCAGTGCGCGTATTTCTCTTTCATCTTAAGAACCTAAATTCATAAGCTTAGGACAGCCTTACTATCATGATAATAACGTTCATAAGTAATGTACAATTTAGAAACGAGTTTCATGCGAATTAATTCTTCGTGTCCAATTACCTAAGCGATTAGGTACAATATATATTGAGCATTACTTCAGCGAAGTAAGGTTTAAATTTGTTCGTTTACGATATAGACAAGTAATAATCCAAATGTGAACTCCTATAACTAGCACTCAGTACCTGATAAACATATGTTAAGAATTGATAAAAGACTATGTTACTTAACACTAGACAAATCAATGAGTGTATGGTGAGGCGTTCTTTTTCTTTAATCAAAACCCTCTTTTCGAAATGAGTGGTAATATGAGAGTTATCTTCGTTTTAGTTCATCGGATAATCACGCCACTTTTCTCTCGTCACGCCGTCGTTCCTTCAGAGATATTTCATAACGGACAAATTTTAAATTCAACATATTCTAAGCTATATTTCAAATATAGTTAAAGCAAATATAATTTCCTAATAAAAAAGCGGCGGTGACTCTAATTCAGTCCGCTTCTTTCGTCCACGGCTCATATGATGTGAGCTGATTATATTAAGTAAATATAAACAGCTCTTGTAACTAAGTATTATCACCTTACATAAATAACTATAATTATACAAAACTTACATTAACTATATTTATTTAACTTATAGTGAACGAACAATAGAAAACGGAATTGCAATTTCTAATTTTCTTTTAAAAGTATTCGATGTGTCTCAATGATCCTTATATTCCCTGCAGCGTATATTTTTGAAACAGATACTCTTAGAGAAATTGCTAATTTTATTCCAAGAGCACTTTAAGGGTATCTCAAGTTTCGCGCCCGTGACGAAGCTACACCCAGTCTTTCAGTTATTACTCTCAATGTTGCACATTGTACTCTTATATCGTCCCATGTTTTTATATACAATGTTATGTTGAGGTTTGACGTAGTCTGTGTTCTGAATTATATTATGCCTTATGTATCGGATTTTACTGGTATTAATCAACATTGTCGAAAAAACAGGAAAGCCTGAAACTTATTTTATCTTAATCCTGGAAAAGCCTAGCCACACTTTACATCAGAGTTCTCCAAACTTTTTTTGTGTCGTTAGACCCCTTGGCCTGTTTTTCCGTGTTGGGTAGACCCCCTACTCACCTGATAATGATTTCCTGTAAATTTCTAACTGTAGTGAAGTTTAGTGTTAAAAACTTAAAGTAAAAACACGTGTTAATTTATACATTTATTAATTGAACTTAAATGAAAACTACTCAAAATAAAATTTTGTATCTGTTATGTAAAATATACGTAACATTAAATAAACTATAAATAAAATAACATAAGCAATAAGTCAATGGTTTCAGTGAGAAGGATGAACCTGATGCTTTAATAATAAATTATCAACATTTGGCGTTAATTTTGTAAGGGTTAATCCTAAATCTCCTCGGCTAATGATGTTTAGTCTGTTGACTACCAGATCCACTATCGTGGACCCCCATTTTCATTTCATGGACCCCCAATTTTTTTTTCGCTGACGTAGACCCCTTGCAGATTGTCATAGAGCCCTAGGGGTCGATATAGACCACTTTGGGAATCACTGCTTTACATCGAAACGCATGTTATAAAGATAAACGACAAACTCTAAAACAAACAAAACAAAATTTGATTCAATATACGTTTAGGTAGCATTAACAATCGCGTATAAATTTATATTTGAATTTTGACCCCATAAAACTGTGTACGTAAGCGTGACTAGTAGAAGTGGAAGTGTATTAGACTCCTCCATCTACCTGTTTGGGAATTACAGGCGTGATGTTAAGTTTAATAATTTCTTATAGTTAGATACTTCAATCATATTCTACGCACGCTAAATTTTAATTTTTTCTCCCAGATTTTTTCCCCCAAAAACTTTCTATCTACTATATAAAAATAAGTCGGGTTTTCCTTCCTGACGCTATAACTCCAGAACGCACAAACCGATTTCCGCGGT
>DWEI01003529.1:0-12738 GCA_018245875.1 Mysoria ambigua | reverse complement strand
TATTCTGGGTGGGAATCGAACCCACGACCCCCGGCGCAACGGTCAGGTTCACTAACCTCTGCACCAACGGGCCAGCCTATTAGATGGGAATTAAAACCACAATATGCAGATTACTGCCCCGATAGTACAGTTAACAATGACAGAACATATTGAAACGCCAGCGATGGATAAACTGTATAATACAAGGATCTCATAAGCCAAAGTGCCAATGAGAAATATATATTTATTTTTTAGTAATTTCATTATCTACTATAATTTATTTTAAAATGTTCATACAGAGATTTAACGCGAAAAGTAATTGTTCTAACGATTCTACTGATGTTTATTTTTGACAACGCACAACAATTACACATCTGCATCTATATAAATAAATAAAGGCTCAAATGCGCCAAGTATTCCAACGCTCCCTAATATATTTTTAGCGGAGGGGGTTGCCATTTTAGAAAATTTAATAGAAGTGAACCTCCGCTTAGAGGGAGCTGACATCATCCTCCCCGGGGGCCGAGAACGCGTGCCGAAACAGCTGATTGCCGGCCGTCCACCATAAAAAATCATCTACACGCCAGTCCACATCAAAATCAACTTTAATCACTCCACCGTAAGGACCTTTTTACGTTGAAGTGCTCCACCGACCCCTTATGCTGCATAAATTCAGCCGATTTCCAACTCAAACTCTAACACGTGAAGTACCAAAAGTGCTCGCAGGCGTTGCTCTCAGCACCAGTCATCTACAGAGTAGAAGTGCCGCGGTAAAGTAATTTAAACGTTAATGCTTGCACGTAAAGTCGATTTCAGATTTTGCGTGCGAGTTAACGAGATAAAACCGAATGGATTTTGTGCATTTCACTTGGCTGGAGGCCGTGGCGTGCCTGCGATCAAGTTAGCTGCATTCGGCGCTCGGCGCTCGAGCAATAAATGAAAATATTTCATATCGACCCGAGATGAATCGCTCTTAATTATCGCGGCCGCGTTCATGTTTGCAGAGAAATCATTTTTGTTTTTGAACATCGTGTTACGAAACGTTGATTAGCATAAATACTTACATATATTAAATTACAATATAGTCAATTGTAATTAAATACATTCAAGGTTTATGAGGTGAGTGTTAAATGTGCTACAGGCTCATGATGCCCGCAAGGATTGATTACACACGGCATTCGGCGGTTTATTCCAGCAGGTGCCTTAGCCATATGACATTATTAAAATATGTTAAATGTGAATTAGACATTGAAGTACGGACTATGTCAGTGTTGGATATCAATAAGCTCATATTATAAAACTATTTAAATAGAACCATAGACAGAATAATAGACATTCTTCTTTCTAATAACAGAGCATTGTAAACGCAGTCAAAGTGATATATCTAGATATGAACAGTAGCTATACATGCCATGTATAACATCGTTTAAAATCAAAACGTTATAGGAGTCTGAACATAACTCACATCGCTTCTAATTGGCTCAGATGAAGTCGCGATTGCAAGTCGTCTTGGTCTACACGCGACACGGACAGCGATATTTGTCACACAGCGGTGTCTACCTACCCAGTGGAGTCTGGCGTGGTCACACGATGTGGGCGCAGACGATGTCGGTGGCCTTGTCGTGTGGCCGCGAGATGGAGTATAGTCACAAAAGTTGGTAGCGAGTGACGTCCATTCAAATTTGGTTTTTGAATATTTATGAATGAGGACTGCGCCGCGGCGCCCGCCGCCACCGCTGCCAACTAATTACATTACGCACAGCACTGCAACGGACAAACTATTTAAAATATGTACACAATTAGCCGGGCTCGCTGGTCCACAGGTTAGGGTACTGACTGCTGTGTCCGGGGCGCCGGGTCGAGTTCCACCCAGGACTCGATTGTGTCATGAGATTACAAAAAGTCGTGTGATCTACGTGTATGCACTAGAATCGGTAATATGTATTTAGTGTCAAAAGCCAGACGCAAAACAAACGTGTGCTCTCGGACATTTGTCCCGTGTCAGCAGTCAGCACCACCGACTCACAAACCAACAACAGTAATTGTAATTAGTAGTGTTCATCTATCCTAAACTAGCGATATATGAACGTAAAATTAGTACGCTAAATATAATTTGTGTTAAATGCGCCTAGTAAATGTCATTCATGATGCGTTCATTATTTGAACGTCATTAAACACGAGTTGTAATGAAACGGAACTACAGAACGTAACGAAGCCGCCGCGGCGAGCTGCGCGCGGGGTGCGGGCGCAATTAAAAGTTCGCTGCCGACCGACGGGCGTTTGCATTTAATATTCGAATACAACACGCAGAAAGCGCGTGGGCACTTGCGAGGAGCGCGCTCGCACTCCGGGCGCCCGACTCCGCCTACCGGTGCCTACCGCTCGCGCCGTCGACCAGTCCGTGTCTGACTAATACGTCATCATCGCGAGCTGCCCAGGTAGCTTCGCGTAGTTATATTCATCAGTGGCGACTGTGGACCGAAGCTCGCAACCGCTGCAGTGCACCGGTGTAAAGCGAAACGGATTCAGCGTTTAGCGAAGCTATATAAACATTCAATATAATAAAATACGTTTCATGTTCAAACATTTATTTGGATAATTACAGTTACAACATAAGTAATCTTCCTATATCCTCGGTTCATATATAAACAAGGATCAATTAAGAATACAAACAGATATACAGGTGAAGAGACAGATTACATGTCGACAAATTCTAAGAGATTTTAAGACAAATAATTTGATAATATTTATTACAAGTTACCAATTGAGTTCTAAACATTTTTGTCGATTTCGGATAGTCGGGTTCAAATATTTTTATTAATAATTGTTATTACTACTAATATTTTTGCAGAGGGCACCGATTGTCAAACACGTCCGTCGCCACAGATCTGACCGCTTTTTCCCATTCATCAAACAACCGCCTTGAAGTTTTCCATGGAAGCGGGGAACGAGAGCGGCCCGCCCGCTCCGTGCCGCCTCATCGTTCGTCGCGACGATCCGGCTGCGACTAATAGTTGCAGAGCGCTGCCACAACGGCCACCATCCACTTGCCATGGAACGCACAGCGCAAGTGAACTGTAGCGCGGCCAGTTGTTGTCCTAGCCCATTGATCATTTACAATCTTTCAGCATACAGAATGATTTGTTATTATTTCATTTGGTATTAATATAAAAATATATTGTTTAATTTCACTGCACCGCGAAGTGCTATAGACTTGAGCAGAGTGTTAAATTATTTTAATTTTACGTCATCTCCTAACAACATATAAAGTCGTAACTGGTGAAACGTGGGAGCGTTCTGCATTTCTCTGGTTATCTCTTCGAAGATTACAGGCGTGATTCTACGTTTAATTTCAGAGGTTACTGCGAGTTTACTGCGACAGACTAAACAGACAAGACGCGTTCATGTTTATTACATTATTAGTAGGGACATAGACAGTAGTACCAGCGTAGCTATTTGTTGTGTTGAGGTGTAAGTTTACTTATACCAGTCAATATTTGGAACTTCACAAACGCAATATATCTGTTGTCTGATTTCCTAAACACTAGTTCTGTCCAGTTCTGAAGCTGACCGTATGCAGTTGCCACAAGATTTTACGTTATTTGCGTACACTTTTCTGCTAAAATTTAATGAAACGAAATGCGGGTAAGCAAATGACGAACATTCAAATTCAATATTTGAATATTTATGAATGAACATGGCAATGACAAGTACTAATAATCGCATATACATTTTCATTAACAAAATAACATTAACATTGAACTACTAAACTGAGGAATGGAAACAGCGACAGTCTAATGTGTTCACAAGTCGACAGTCGTAGCAACACAATGTTCCCATTGCCATACTCCACAGCGCGATGTTTTGTTTATTTTCTTGGCCGACGATAGCAACGACGGAACCGTAATCTATTTGCAGCAAAAAACAGCCGCATCCAGAGCGCTAAGCGCGTTCTCTTAAACAAAACAATCCCGCACAATCGTTAGATAATATGTCGAGTACGGCAGTGCAACACGCAGAAATCATCTTGGCACTCGCCAATATGATCTCTGCGTGTGTGATCAGATGGGTTCGCCGGTGATTCCACCTACCGACGCTTACCGCTTCCATCTTTGACGTATCAGTACAGACATATAAATCTTTATAGAGGCGCGTAAAATGTTTTCATAGTAAAATAAACCGAAAAGTATAATATAAATAAAAGAAAGCTTTTTATGCAGTCAGTACCCGGCTATTGCGTCATAATAGCGAGGTGCCAGTTAATTCCTGCACGTTATGTGAGCGTCACATGTGGCTGCCGCCGCCCAGGTCGCGCGCACAGTAAACAAGTAACGCAATAATAAGCACAGTTCTCCTTAACCTTTGCGCGCTCCGTCGTGTGGCTCGCGTTACCCGAGCCACGTTTGTCTAATCATCACACGCATAGCCCTTATAGCGTATCTATAGGCACAGGGACAGCGCGCGAGGGCGCTCGTTAGGGGCGGCCAAGTCCGGCAATGGACTGAGATAGGCTCACCAATGATGCGCACGACGAAGATGGTCAGTCAGTGCCGTTTGATATTATGATAATTTGTAAAGCTATGAAACTCTTTGCAATGATTTTTTTAAATTTGTTCTGGTGATACAAATACGTAGTAACGTGGTATAGTCAGATATTGTGTCGGCAGTTGTCACAATCGTAGAGGCCGCAAATGTCCAACATTGGACGTCTGAAGGCTGCAACGATAATGATGAGGCCAACGTTAGAACAAATTCTCTCGTCGCATTCTGCTGAACAGTAACGTTTCATCTTTCAGCGTCCATTAAAATCTTGTATATTATTTTAAAGGTATACCCCATTCAAGTGTGCAATTTTAGAACTGCGCGCACAGATGTTAAACCAGCGAGCGTAGTCTATATCGATCCGGCCGCATAGTAAACAAATAACTAAATCGTAAACACCGTTCCTGCAGCTTGACGCCGCGGCGGTCGTTGGGCAATCATCGTTTGTCCTGCGCCAAGTTAACGTGCAGCTGTTCCAGATGCAGTAAACTCGGGCCCCGCCGGTCGCCCCAGAGACCGCAGTTCATCTTATTCCCAAGCACGGTAAACAAGTTCGTGACGCAATCCTAAACGCAGCGCTCCTTAACCTTTGCGCCGCGCGCCAACGCTCTGCCTCTCTTTATCCGTTGCCCGTTCCTTCTATATTTAAATGTGTCTTTATTTCGTTTCATGCCGTATTAATCATGACATAATCCTTATTATGTTTCCTTTCACTAATGTAGAAGTTTTGCCCTTCTGTAGGCAAAGATATTGATGTATATGATTTTTGGGGTTTGGTTACGTATAAAAAAATGATATTGTTAATATTGGTGATGTAGTCCAAAATGTTTTATAGGTAGATAGTCGACGTTTATTATGATTCACTATTATTATAAACATGAATATGACGCAGTTTGGGTATTTGCGTCGCGTAGTAACGCTCCAGCTTCCTCGCTAGCGACCCGCTGTGTATTTTTTATTCTGCAGGATGTGGGAGGGAAATAAAATATGAATATTTTCCTAATTTTTAATATTTATTGCTTAAATATTTTTTTGTTTACATAGCTAGAAAATGACATTGATAAAAGATAAACGCTGGCGCGACCCTGACAAAGATAAATAATCAGTAGTGACCATTTACGTGGATTACTGTTAAAAAAGACTATTTCATTTCCAAGAGTACGTCAGGTTATAAAAAACATCACCCCTGTCATGTCCGAAGAGGTAGGCAGAGGTATGTAGAATACTCCCACGTTTCACTAGTTATGTGGTTCACCAGTGGACGTTTATGTTACACAACGGCGGTGAGCCAGTTGCCATACACTAGGCACATATCCGTGCCACTACTAGAAAGTAAAAGTTAGAAAAATTTTGTAGTACTCGACTAGGGAACTGAACCCAGGATCTCCCGATCGGCAGTCGCCCATATGACTAACACGACCAACGAGGCAGTCAAAATTGAGATTATAGATTTTTCTATTTAATGTTCTGTTTGGTTTTGGTTACAGTTTTCGGTTATTATTGTGATATAATCAGAGCATCTGCGGTGATTTAAAAAATGTATCTTCGCTTATCAGTACCGCAGCAACGTATAATCAAGTCCAGCCTCACGGAGACAAAATAAGGTTGCCATGCCTAATTGCAGTATTTTATATACTCTAAAATATGTCCACCGTAATGTATCTACTGGTTTGGGATGGGTATGTGTTTATGTCGAACCCGCCGAACGTAGAAATAGCAGCGAAATGACCACACTAATGGAACTTGTCTGAGCCGATCGCGAGACAGAGGTGAAAGCCGCACTTAGCTGGCTGCTTCAGAAATAGAACCATATTTCTGCACAGTATTTATTCATATCGCACACCGTGTGACTCCAGCACCGGTCCGCCGCTCACACCACCCGCTGCGCCGTCACACGCACGTGTCATCGATCGCCCATTTTACTGGGCTATCGGTGTAGGTCAGTCAGCGCCTCGGATTGATGTTCATGGTTCTGGTGAAATGTTGTAGTAAATATTAAGTTAATCATTTAACAATGGATTTATGGAAGGTGACTAATAATTTCTGGTAACGTTTGTTTGTTCTAGGTACACACATTTTAATAAGTAGTTACTGTTACATCTAAGAGTGCACTTCAGTATACTATTACAATAGCTGGTTTTACAACGATCGAATACTGTACAAAATCTTGACATTGCATTTTTTTCAAATGTAGTGTTGCAGTGAAAATATATGCATGTTATATGCAACCGCTTGCATATTTATTATTGCCTCATTCGTATTGCGGCTCAAGATACACATAACATTGGAAAAGTTCTGTGTGTGTTGTTTGTATGTTAATTTATTATTGCCTCAATCGTATTTCGTCTCAACAAACACACCACATTGAAAGAGAAACTAATATTCAAAACCGATTATGTGCAATCAATTCAAATCCAATCAAATGCGTAATTCTTTTAATCAATACTTTGTTTGCGATTGTGATTATATCTCAATGAAGCAAATGGTTTCTAGACCGATAAATGATCGCCGCGACCGATACATACCTTAATCGTCATTCTGTAAAAGATTTTGACTCGGTAGAAGAAGCGAAATGAAGTAATATTGTCGCACGTCAACAGACAAACCCGCAGGGAAATAGCTAGTGCTACACCATAAATCTTTGTGAAACTAAAATGCACCGCGATGGTGAAAGCGGTCGTTACGTGGTGGTCAGCGGAAGTCATACCAGAACCTAGATTCAATGCCACCGCCAGCCTTCGTAGACAGGTGCACTTTTAGTACGGCCAGCATTATGTACCTACCTAACATCTTCACTAATGTTTTTATTATATCTCGCGCCAAATTCTTTAGGAATAGTAATTATTTATATCCATCGACATTAGCGTTGTACATATATTTAATTTCTCATTCTGCTATTCTCTCTACATGTCTAAATGATCTGTACATTTTAGCACACCCAGCATTTCATAGATAGGTATCCAACATGTGCGCGTGTATGCCCCCTGAATCGATGCTCCGCGGTTACATGTCAGCAGTACCGGCGACAGTGTGGGATCGAAACGGCAAGAGAACTGAAACAAACTCTACCGTGCTGGCCCAGACCCGATTGGGAAAAGCGTGAGTTATTGACTAGCCTAATTATTTACAATCATCGAATGTTTTTCCCTATTATTATCTAAAGGTTTACCGACTATTACCAAACCATAACAACAGTTCATAGTACCTCGCGCAACACTCGCCTGTAACCGTAACAAGTGCTTGGCAATATTCGCCGCCAGCGGTGACTCCTGCAAGACCGACCGCTTCCGGCATTACGCAACTTACAGATCGTTTGCAATCTGCAGACGCGAGAGCTCTATGAGCGCATCAACTTTTTTACGTCACACTACATTTTGTTCTTCTGAACCGTCATTTAAATTTAGTCACATATATATTATTACCTTACATATTAATAAGAAATATATTTATAATACCACGTTTGTCGTGTGCGTCACAAGCGCGACTGCCGATTGGAAGGTCCTGGGCTCAAATACCGGGAAGTTTTCTATTTTAAAGCTTGACATTGGGCAAGGTCTTGTGAACTGTTTTAGTGCGCCTTATTAAAATGTTTGGGCATATCATCCGTAAGGAAAGCTGTTTAAATCTAGTAATTAGGCAAGAAAGAGTGAAGAGTCAGCGTTCTAGAGGCGGAGGCCCCACAAAATGGACAGATTTTATTAAATCATCTATTCAAAGAATAGAGAGAGGTGGATAAGTCTCTCAAAGACCGCAACTAACGTATTATATAATTCCAGGAATACACGACTAAAAAGAAGACAAAGTTATTAATTTATCAATTACGGGGTAAGCAGAGAGCAGTGCCATATAAGTACTTATATAATTACAAACCCAACCGCTAACAATAACGATCAATACGATCGACAAAAGACTTGTAAGACTAGTAAGACTAGTTGGCAAATCAGCGAAGTGAATTAGCAGATCGATTCTCGATGGACAATATTAAGTAAGCAGAGGAGTTTTTGTTATAAGACCGAAATGTAGTACACAACTACAATATACTATAACAACTGCAAGCGCCGAAAGAGCTTTCCATGAAGACATTCTTAATGATGGTTCACAGGCAACGGCGACCCCGCTTACTATCGGCACCAGCCCCGCCCTGTAGCCCAGTGGCCAGTTTTCTAGTCTTAGTGAATAAAAAAATATAAGTGTGTAGACTTTCACTCAACCCATAATTACAACTCTATCTCTGTACAAATGCTAGAAAGTTAAATTAAAGGTTAACTGTTGTAACTCAGAGAATCAGTAATTTTACTTAAATCCAAGTTGTCGTTGACGCATGCTAAGCACACAGAAGTAAACCGAGCACACAAAGCTTTGTTTGTTTAATTTATCTCCACGGAGGCAACCACGTACACAGAGCCAGGCGTACATCTATCTCCGCGCGTCACAGTCTGTCTCAATATTAAATTACTGGACAGCTTTTACTACTATTTTACATAATTTATTCTAAGAAGTTTCTATATATTCGGGCGGTAATTTAATCGAAGGATTTATTGGATGATGCTTTTGGTTTTGCGAACACTTAAAAGGCCACGATAGTGGTTAGGAGCGGGATGTGCGCATTTTGAAGGCTCTATCCGTCGTTAATTTTGTTACGCAGAAACATATTTCTAATTCTACCACTTACAAAGAAGTCGAATTTACGAACTGTGAACTTAAAGATTCTTTTCATATATGGCGCTAGTTGGCTATGCACATGTCATTTGTGCGGTGGTCATTCAATGATGTGTCAATTTTATAAAATTGACACATCATTGAATTACATTATACATACTAAAAATCCAAAATCAGGATCTAAGTTTTTACACGACTTTTTAAATAAGTGAGCTCCAACAGACCGATTTTAGTTGTTCTTGGTCACCAGCTCAAATCGGTCCCACGTCGCTCGACAATCGCTTGGTTTCCGAATAAAAGTTTTACATGGTTGTACATCTTCAACAAGCTATCTGCAGTAGCTCGAATGACCGGAAATAATCCCATTCGATCTACTGAGCGGTCATATCGATTTTAAAAACTGGACGTCGTAAAAGATCAAGAATATATGTATATTTATTAACTGTACCGCACCACTCGTACCGTCGCCATACGCTTCTAGCCAGAAGTCGCCGGCGACCTCCAACATTTAGCTGCGACGCAACACAAGCATTCAAGTATAAATACATGAATACACATTCATATTTTATGATTCACGTCATACATTTATATACTGAATGAATTTATTTTCTAAAAGAATTTCCATTCATTCCCATAGTAATATGTTAGTGTGTTGAGCCTGAATATTCAATTTAGGTGTAAAATAATATATTATAGGGAGATATTTAAAACCGAGAAAGTTGACTGTCTTGTTGACTGAGTAGTTTTTCGAGGTCCTGACGTCGATTTCTGGATCAACGACTATTAGATCTATCTAACCCAACCCTCCAGTTGAAACTTTCTGTAGTGGTACTGAGTCAATATTTAACCCAATATTCAAATCATATTTAAGGTGTATGGCAGTATCGCTTATTCTACGATGTAAAAGTGGGAAGTAAGTAACTGGTAAGACGTGCTCGATGTTACGATGTTACACGTGCGTAGGTGTATGTCACTGAACCGTCTCGTCGCCGAGGCGCAGACGTGGCGCAGACTGGGATGTAATGGCCCTGTGGGAGTTATCTTGAAGTAATTTTATTGTTAATCTTATATTTACAGGCCTCTTTTACCTCGTGGTTACATTTGAAATAAATCAAATTGATCTTAGCAAAAATGATAATTTCAAAGAGAAAATTTAATGAATACTCAGTCCAAACTTTTCACAAAAACAAAACTCGAAACAAACAGAACCACAGAGTTTCGCGTCACGAACACCGGCCGAATAACTTTATTCTGTATTTTTCTTTTATTCGCGTTCAGTTCTAAACATTTCATACATCAAAATAATACTTTTATGATTATGAATTATTTTAATTAATTATGTTGGGTGTAACGTACGAAAATATCACATTACTTTTTTATAATAACCCATAGTCGCGTTTTATTCTCCGGTTCGTGTCCTGGAAGTTTCATGTTTGGATACAATTCATTACTTTCTATGTCTTTAGGGAAATATTTCAGTTTAAACTCGTTATTTTATTTTATTTCACATTCCCTCATAGTATCTGGTCTGTGGAACGGATTATTATTTCTCCTCAAATCACTGCATAGTGTCACAAACTTTCTTGTGTATAAATGAGTGAACATTGTATATTTGAAGTATTATTATGCCTTTCGCTGACTGTTTATGCTTACAAAATTATGTACGTAAGGGATTTTGATCGAAATTTCACCAACAGCTAAGGTGACGGTTGAGAAACATTTAACTGTGCGAATAACGAAGACCTTTTGTTAATTGTTTGATGTAATATGGTGAATCTGGAATTTGTACAAACAAAATCCAATAATAAGAAGATTTCATGTCTTTAAACTGGTTAATTTTAACGATTTAGCCAAGGGTTAAAATTAAATTAAAAGACAATATCGTCAAATTATATTTTAAAAATAATTACCAAGTAAAAATACTAGGCAGCTCGGCCCGCCGATGCACATTAACAACAAATAGTTTCCAAAGTGCGTGCACTAATGGTCCACTTTTTTACTCACGCTGTGCGAATCGGGCGTATAACGAGTTGTTCTGTAATAAATATAACTTGTAATTGCTATCAACTGAATCGACTATTATGTTGTAACATGTAACCAACTGTGGCTTATTTATATTGTACCGAATATATTTTAATTCGGTACACAGTGCGCACACAGTTCAAATCGATACACAGTACAGCAGCAATATTTTATTAATACAACGCTCCTCTTCCCCGTGTGTTTTAATGAACTACATTTATAAAAATACGTACTAGGAAAAAAACATTTCGCGTTATAAACAGGTTTATTTTTAATTTACACTGGCTGTTTTGTATGTACCGGCGGACCATAAAACCGCAGGAGATAACGGCGCGGAATTATAAAAAACACAAAACGTTGAAAATTTATCATGCCAGTTTCGTAATATCCTCATTAAGATATGCCCCTATATTTTCATTCACAATTAGCTATAAATATAATGTGTTCGCAATTTATTATCTTTATTAATATACCTCACGACACCCGTACATGTTTCTACAGCACAGTCGAAACAATGCCAGCGAAATGTAATGAATAAGATGAATATATTTAATAGTGATTTTGTGAAGTTAACATTTGCGAACACTAACTTATAAATTGACGTACCTACTACGAAATACGACTGGACCATGTAAGAACCAATGACATAACAAAATCCTAATATATTTACATTTCAGTTACTGACAAAACAAATCATATGTTATAAAAATTACAATGCAATTGTTAACGTCATTGTATTATACTATTCTGCCAACTCTCGGAGACAATATGCGTGATGTTGTGTTTAATGTTATTGTTGGAATCCTATTCGTATTTTATATGATCAGACATTGAATAATAAATTGCGTAGTGTTTATTAAATAGCTTTATATAACTGATAACATGATTCACGAACTAAAGCTTACACAATCATTTAGTAAATGTTGAAATGCCTTTAAAAAATTAAAGAAGAATATTTCAAAGGATTAAGCATACCTTGCGACCGTATCTAAACAAAGATTTACGCAAAATACCGTATAATTTCAATTTGTTCCGCATTCGATCTGCGTTGACCAAAGCGACATGACGTAGGTACGAGGGTCTAATACTTTTAAATATTAATTGTGAGTTACAAAATCCACTATCATGTTAAAGGTAAGTCGTTTGTAAGAATTTAATATACACATTCTAACCAAGAACATTGTTAAGACCGACTATATTCTTTTAAGTTTTATGCTAAACAGATCTGTACCTACTAATAAATTCTACAGCGAAAACAAAACTTTCGATAAAATCTTTGGTAACTTTACGAATCAGCGATTATATGAAAAATCTATTAGACTTTATGCTTAAATCGGTCGTATTGATGCAATCGGTTTAAAATATCCGCGAATAGTTTGGTAGATATTATTGCCATTTCTAACATTAGGTAGCACGTAAAAAGTACTAGATTTACTAGCGCAGCCTGTTAATAACACTGGGACGGCATGAACCGTCAGATAGGTCAGAGTATTTAAGGTACGCCAAGAATCCAGCAGCACGCTATGTAGGCACCAC
>DWEI01003528.1:0-12738 GCA_018245875.1 Mysoria ambigua | reverse complement strand
TGTATGTATGTATGTTTTAACGCTTTATTTAAAGAGTCCTTTACGATAAATGACAAGTTATTGCGCCCAAAATTAATTGAAAAAGCTAAGTAAATTTTATATATTATCTTATCAAAGGAATCGTTGTTTAGATTTAGGGATTGTGTTGATACAATCAATGCCGGTTATCGATTATTATACAATTCAATTATTGCTACAAATCATTTTAAATCCATATATAAAAAATTGTATCACATAATTCGTTAGTTTGTTCTAATATTTATTGGTAGTTCATATGAAAATGAAGTTGAAAACGATCTTTCTTACGTAATGTTTCAATAACAGTAATGTATTGATAATGGCCACGTCAAACATCGTCCAGAAACCTGCAAGCCTTAGAGCTAATATTTTTTTTCTAAAATGTGTAGAGTATGCCACCCGGCAATGGGCCAGCGTGGCAGGCTATGGTTTAACCCTGCCATTCTGGGTACAGACCTGTATTCAAAAAGTGAAATGGTAATAGGATCATAAAAAAACAGATCGGTTGGAACAATTTTAAATTTCATTCGGATCATGATGTAATTTTGTTCGCCAACATTAAGAATAAAGTATATTTAATTTAATTTAATATTTATATAATTTCATGATTATTAACGTTTAATTTTTGCGGGTCAATAAAACACTATGACTTCAATATCTTATACATGTATTATTTAAAATGTCACATTGTAAATGGCCATTCAATGACCACACCCGACAACAGACACGCAGCGCGCTGGAGGACGCGACGCAGGGCCTGGCGAGCTCGCGCGCGTCGCTGGAGGGCGCGCGCCGCGAGCTGGCGGAGCTGCAGCGCGGCGGCGCGGAGCTGCAGCGGCACCGCGCGGCGTGCGCGCAGCTGCAGGAGGCGCGGCACCGCAGCGAGGGCGAGGCCAAAGCACTGCGCCACGAGCTGGACGAGCTGCGCGCCGAGACAGTGCGCGGTGAGCCCTACCCCCGCGTGTTGGCTGACGTTAGCAAGAGTAGCAACATTCTACATACGTTTAATAGTCCATTTGTCATACTCATACTCCTTATAGGTTACTAATGCGTCTGAAAATTTCTCGAACCACTCGTCAATGCAAACCGCGGTATTAACTAATGGTTGCTAGATTATTGTACTTATCATATCCGCTTCGTACATCCTTCGCACATCAAAATGAACTAATCGTCCTAATTGAATCAGCGTGGCGGCACGTCGCACACACTGCCTGAAATCGCCCTGCTATTATTCGTAATAAAAAAATTCGCGGCGCAGAGGTGCAGCGCTGGGTGGCGCGCGAGGCGGCCCTGCGGCAGGAGGCGGCGGAGGCGCGCGAGGCGGCGGGCGCGGCGGACGCGGGCGAGGCGCCGCCGGCCGCGCTGCTGCAGCAGCTGGCGGCGCTGCAGCGGGCAGCGCTGCAGCGCGACCAGGCGCACGCGCACGCGGCCGCGAAAGCCGCGCGCCGCCTCGGTGCGACTCATCACCGGCAGTCTGAACTCCCTGCTTTTATTGTATACTGAACTTGTATTTTTTTTACGTAGTGGAGCTAGAAACGGCGACGGCGAAGGCTCAGGAACGGGAAAAGCTGGCTCGCGAGGAGTGCCAGGCCCTGCAGGAGAGGCTCTCCGGCGTGGAGAGTACCGAAGCGGAAACGAGAGCGAGATTGGATTCCATCAGCGAGCAGTGCCGCCTGGCGCTGGAGAGGGTGCGGCAGCTCGAGGAGGAGCTCGAACGGTAAGTTGTTTATAACATGTTAGAGTGAATGTAAATAATTAATAAAAAACTAAAATGGAAACTAGCTTTATGGTGTTTGTTTTTCATGACGATGTAAATATTTACTCTCACCATTTTTCACTAACGAGGGGAAAGTATAACTTAAAAAAAGTTGTTATTTGTTCCTTTCAGCAAAAGCGCTGAAATAGAACAGCTGAAAGAAGATAGCGAGTCGCAGTCGGCTGAGCTGCTGCAGCGGCTGCGGGAGGCGGAGCTACGGGAGGCGGAGCTGCGGGGGGCGGAGCTGCGGCTGGCGGACGAGCGGCGCCGCGCCGTCGCGCCGCCGGTGCGCCGCAACGCTCACTTTATATATACGGTCTACGGACATACATGAGTCGGTCATACCACGTGGACGTTGCTGTTCGCTTATAGTTGATCTGATGATTTATGGAAACAAATTCTATGGTCAAGTTCAGATGTGTTATTGTTCGTTAATACGCTGTCAAAAATTTACAAGTTCCATTAGCACTGCTGCTACAAAAGTGAAATGAAGCGTTAACTATTTTATTCGTTGCCGGGCCTCGTGCAGTCGTCGGCGGGAACCCCCGCGGAGCCCCCGACGCGCCGCTCCGTGTCGCCGGCCGACTCGCTCGCCTCCGACACGTTCTCCACCTCCTTCTGGCAGACGGTAAGAGTGCCGCTCTTCTTGTACGACCGACCCGCCCCACGAGCTCCGTCACTGTTCGTCGTCTCACAGACGCTCGCAGCGCATCTCACTACATCTGCATTTCACATACTAAGAACGCCGTCTTGTTGAATCGTTGGACAATTTTCTGCAAATAGTTTTCATTTCTCCACAACGTCCGATGCTGATAATTATAATTAACGACAAGTGGAGGTGATAAGGTTAGTAAGCTCGTGATAAAAGCCTCAAGTCCGAGGGTGCGCAGGAGGAGGCGTGCGCGCTGGCGGCGGGCGGCGTGGGGTGCGCGGGGGTGGCGGGGGTGAGCGCGCCGGGCGTGGAGGACGCGCTGGCGGCGCTGACGCGCAGCGAGGGCGCGCGGCGCGCGCTGGGCGCGGCGCTGGCGGCGCTGCGGGCCGAGCGCGGCGCGCTGCGCGACCAGCTGGCGGCGCTGCACGCGCGCCTCGCCGACCAGCAGGTGCGCCGCGCGGGCCCGCTGTGCTTCACCTATTCGTTTCTATACCATTCAATCCCGATCCCAGTACGCACTCTCTAAGATGTAAGAAGCGTTTGGACTATAATCAATATCCGTCCAGGGACACCTGTATGTACATTCGAGACCTTGTAAGATAAAACTATAATTAATATGAAATTAAACACATTTTATCATATATTTCATGAATTACTCAAAAGATTGAATTGCGACCAGATCACAGGTCGCATACATAGCATCAGCAAATAAGCCACTAATGTTGACTTTCACATATTTTCAGAATTTACAAGAGCAATATGACGCGCTGCTCCAAATGTACGGCGAGAAGGAGGAGCAGGTGGAGGAATTGAAGCTGGACCTGCAGGACGTGACGCAGCTGTACAAGGCGCAGCTGGACGAGCTGGTGGCGCTCAAGCAGCGGTAGTGGGGGAGGGGGAGGGCGCGCGCCACGCGGATAGCTTATTGTTATATAAACACCAATTTAACCTTATAAATAATATACGGAATAGTCGGAAAGTAGTCAAGGGTGACCTGAAGTATTTACCTTTCACCCGCTAAAGATAAGCAATAGACAATAAAACATTGTTCGCAGCCGTAGTAGGTGCTGCAGCCATCGCACTGCATCAAATAGTTTGCAAACTCGACGGCGCTCCACAGCTCGATGTGCAGTACGAACTCATATTATCTCGTGGATTGTCTCGAGTCTAATCCACGAACTAGTAGTTTATTTATAAATTTGTTCACCACGCTTCATGTGTGTTGAAAGAGGCTTGTGTAAAATTATCAAATTGGAAGTCTGAAGTCACAAAGGAAGTACCTACGATCTTTAATAGTATTTGAATGTTACATAGTACCTATTATTTCCGTCAACGATGACGAGAAATGTTTATTTTTTTTTAAATCACGTCAAATGTTGACTCAAATTTCCTATTCGATCGAAGTATTAGAAATTATTTTGGTTTTTATTCTAATTGGCACTGTATATTGCTGAGTCTAGGAAATTCATTGTAAAAAATCGTGTATAAGGTGCATTATATAATCGAGCCATATAAAATTCGATTTGCCAAATCTGTTTTAAGAGTAGCCTCCGAAGTTTATATTTAAAATATGGTATTATTTTATATTGTCATAAGTATAACTGTATATTACAAAGGTGACGGACAAGTAATGTTATATTAAATATGAGGTGTTTTCTTGAACTGTCGAACCCAAAGCTCATTGAGGATCGATTCTCGAACCTTCTGTGCTGCGGAACAGTAGGATAGACGTTGCCGCGAATCGTCGAACACTTCAAGATATTCTCCCTTTAAGTTAACTCCTCGCTATAGTACAAAATATTTCTCAACAATTCCTCTGAAAATAGTAAAGATAAATAAAGTGATTTCTCGGAATTTTGTCACCTTCCAGAATTCGCCGGCTGTTTTTTCTCGTACTTAAATCCTTGTCACTTTTGGGACTCGTTTTGCAAAAACATTTCCTAATTGTGTTTTCTGTAAATTATTTTATATTCTCTTAAATTATTTTATAAATACACTGCACCGTTCCTCTATCGTCGTCTTGAAGAGCACGCACGCCGCTTGTACTTTGTAAATAGCTTTCGATGTGATCCTTATTCGATAGTGAAGCTTGTGTGATGAACGGGATTTTTGAAATATCAATTTACTAACGAATAAATATTTGCAAGAAGAAGTTGGTAACGGAAGGTTTTCATAATAATCTTAATTGCATACATAGTAAATATTACACAGTACGCCGATATAAAAACCATTATTGCTCGTTAAATTGGTTCATTTAAAGAGCAAGTAATTGTTATAAAAATTTAGTTATGACTACAGCCGAAGAGAAACGGACTAAAGTGCTGTTACTAATTGTGTTGTAAAACTAAAAATATTTTGTATTCATTCGAATGCAAACTAAAGGATACCATTGTTACGACAGACCGTATTCGAAATATTCCTTTCGTTAAATGGTCGTTTTGGTGCCGGCCAGCGTGATACATAAATAAGTCTCCGTATCGAGTGTCGTTGTCAAATTTAATACTCGTCTATTTTATAAAACGTATTATCTATATTCTTCTTCCGCTTTTAAATGAAACGAATATCGATTGTTTTTATATTCTTATAGTTTAAATTTAAAAAAATCGTTGCAATAAACTCGTTGACATACTTCAGTAGAAAAGTTAATAAAATATCTCACAATTTGAACATCGATATTGCCAGTCTCATGGGAAATAACACTCACATTTTGTCTCGTTAGGAATGGAATTGCTAAAATCTGAGTAGCTGCTTAGCGTAAGTTAAATATTAGTACCTACTGTTAATAAAAGGAATCACAGTTCAAGGCTTCGCGATGTTAACAGGTTACATTTAAATATGTAAACATGTCCGGCGAGTAGAGCGACCGCGACAATAACCGCGCGCGGTCCGGCGCCGCAGCAGAGCGGCCAGCGCGCGCAATCGTTCCAAAGGTGACCGCTTCCATTGCACTCGAGGGCCTCGTCCGACGACTTGCTATCCCAGAGGAGCAGCTTCTCGACGCACGTGTGAGATTATTATAAGCGGTGATTTACTTATACAATTGGATTTATATTTTATTAATAAGTGTGAAATGCTCGTGAATTTGTAACGGCTTTATTTAAATTAAAGGAATTTATATGATAAATAGGAATTCCTGGGACACATTGGTCCTGTTCGTATGCTTTTCTCCCAGGATTAAACGTTATTCTAATTTCAATTAGAGTGTTTCTTGAAACTCTCATTGCCATTGAAACGTTCGTTGGAACCAGTCAAATATCTATGTTATATGATTGTATGATAATTTTATTTTATAGTTGCGCGGTCTGATCGAGCGACGCCTAGTTACTTTATTATATAAAATCTTTAATAAATTTATGCCAGAGTTATCGTTTATATGAAATAAATCAATTTAATACTTTTTGTTGTTTTTTTACCTTATTTTTATGTACTTCACAGTAAAAAATTAAAGTGAATAAAATTTTTATACATGTCATATAAAATTAATCAAGTGCTATAACATGACATACAGAGGACTATGCTCTTCGTCTTTTTGAAAGATCGACTTCGAATCGAGACGATTCGACGGAGCGCCAAGGTTATTGCCATAGCCCCGAGGACTAGCCCGTTAAAGTGGCCGCAGTGGCCTCCGGTGCGGGAGGGACGCGCTGCCGGGGAGGCCTGAGTCCAGCAGAGAACGGGAATAGGCTGATAATGAAGTATTTAAACGGATTAGTATGGTACTGAAACGAACAGTGTGCGTCAAGTCATTATCCAGTAGGTCACATCAATATTTGTTTTATAAGTACGAGTAAGTACACACTTTTAATTCCCTGAAGTATCTGACACTGGCGCTTCTCGAGGAGATTTCTATAAGGACAAAACATCGCCCTTGTACTTCATTTATTACAAATCTTCTGTATTTTTTACTATATAAATAAAAATAAAATAAGATCATAACTAAAATGAAATGAAACACAGTATAGTCATACACCATTTATTAATAAAAATACGAGTAAATATCAAGCTATACAAGCGTGGCGCCGGCGGGGCGCGGGCTGCGGCGCGCGCCGCTTGCGGGCGTCGCTCGACAACAGTAAATGTATTTAACATCAAACTTCCTCACACGCGGGCGGGCGCACGGCGTTTAATTGTTGCGATTTTATTGAATACCACAAGACAACGTACCTAAATGAAAAATACATTATAGTAACATTACAATGGTATTTTAAAACGCTCAAGTTTTAAACTCGTAGGTGGTCGAGCGCCGCGCGCCGCTGCGAGTCTGGAGTCGTCCACAAATCGCGTCCAAACATTGATTACTCTGTGCTAGCGCTGAATCGGGGCGAAATGTTTGGTTTGAATATAGCGACACCTGGCCACTTGCTGCCGGGAGAGGGGCGACTGTCAATGACCACACATGGAAATATAACCAAACGTCTTATCGTTACTATTGATCAGATTTTGTTTTAATTTTGCATGTACAATTTTAATCACTTTTTCTTCGAATTCTAGGATTAAGCCAAGGCAAGACGTAGGTATGCCCCTGATATGCGATCTCCCCCTCTATCGGCTCCCGCCCCCCACTCCGCGCGCCGGCGGATAATTAACGCGTACATACATATTATTATAATATAACTATTAGTAAATATGGAGCTCACCTTCTGCTGGCGGTCAAACATCGATATATAATGAATGATATCGAATCGATTTCACAATTATTGTGGTCCTGCTCGATTCGAGATAACTTTTCTTGAAAAATTTTATAATTCGTTAGATTATAGGTACATCGAGAAAATTAAGAAAATTCGACAATATGTCGCGAAACTACAAGTGACGGCATGTTCGTCGGTCGGATTTCGTTTCCGAAGCGTCTGCACGTAGCGAATGGAACAGAACCACTATAAAAGACAAATGACAATACACAATTGAATTTAATTTAGCAGATTACCGATATTAAAGACCAAGAATTTCAAATAAAACAATCAGGGATAAATGTCAACATTCACTTTCATAACTTGAGCATAGTCTGAATACTTCCCTCCCTCTTTTGAGAAATATTTGTTCAATATTTGTTTATTCGTCAGATTTATGTATGAGATGCGAAAACTATAGATATATTATACTGACGTATGTAGATTGGCAATACGAAGGAGTCAAGAGCATAGCATACGATACGCTACAGCGAGACAAACCGTCGAAACCATTCACTTACGCGGGACACGATATCAGCCTGTATCAGCCTGACATTTTTTGTGGTGTAAACAAATATCGTTTATTTTGAAACATCTCGAATGATATAGCATTAAAATAGTGATCAGTACAAAGATATGTTCATGGTTGCATGTGCTGTACATGCATCTAACTTATCTAACAAAAAAAAACAGAATTACACATTTTAAATGGGAGTACGATTTCGATTGTTCAGCTATTTACATTGAATATTTTTGAATTGTGGCAGAAGTGTTGTATATAAAAAGACGAAATAAAATTACGAATTTCTTCTTACAAATACACTGGATACATTTACATGGATGGATACATTTTTTACAGTTTTTTAATAAATACCTGAATGCCTGCTATTTCTGAACTAACGTTTAGTGCTGTGATTGTTAATGTCGATTACATTTTATCGATATTTCCAATATTAAAGTTTGGCATGTTGCATATTACACAAATTCTTGTTCCATTTATTTTTTATTTGTATAAGGGTAATGTTTTTGAGTGTTTCAACTCCTGTTGAGCATTTTGAAAAATATTTTTCTCATAGAGATTCACTAAGAATATAGCTATGATTTAGTTCAGTACCTACATTATTCATCCCCACATGTTATTTATATAGGGATATTCATTAATTACAACAGGCTTTTAATATCATCTTTTTTTGAAATATATATGTTTATATATTAATATATGTTTATATATTAGTTGTATTATTATATAATATTTTTGCAACTCTTTATTCACACTAAATTGATCCGGAAGGCTCAGACTTCATATCGTAAATGTCGCAAATGTCTAATTAAACGGCATGGATTCAATTTTTAAGTCCATCATCGAATATGTATGAAGCCTCTGTAAACTGCGCCGACTTATAACATATTATGGACTTATTTGCCACGTCAATAACTACCACATCCGTGTACATTGATGTTTATCATTTTTGATCCCATTTCATCTTTATTGCCAATCTACATCACTATATTATACTTGTAGCGATTATATTCTCTTTAGGTGCCCGAGTGAACAAACTTATTACAAAGACATATATGACGCTGTCGCCTGGATCGCTGTCGATGTGTCGGTGCGTCGGCCACGCGAGCTAACGACACGATATTTCACGCACGTGTAAACAGTCAATATTTGGTTCTGCTCGACGACTAACGTAACCTTCGTCAAGAATAATATATCTATAGCGAAAACCTAAATGTTTCAGTATCAAGAAGCGGTCGCCTACATTTAGTGGAAAAATAAAATATAACAATTTCATGGTATACGTGACGTCACCGGCAGCCCGCGCGCGCCGCCCGGCTCGGGCGAGCGCCGCGCGGCGCCTGGCCGGTCGGACCGGCGGCGGATGAAAATTTCGTCGTGTTCTACTTCCAAATAATAATAATTCATAAATTTACAGAAAATGAGCTTACACTAAATGACATGACTACATTAGTAATTTTATAATAATGAAGAATAATGTAAACACAGTGTGGCGCGGCCTCGTCGGCCCTCCGCCTGCCCACACCGGATGGTCGCAAGCTGTGGCGCCTGGACGACATACAAGATACACGACTCTGCAGCGCGTCCGGCCGAGTCTGCTGAAGGCGAGCTTTTATATTCTGCTCTTTATAATATATTTATCGTCTCGCCAGTCGACTTCTATACTTATAACGATACGGACCACGAGATGGCGGCGGGCTCGGCCGCCGGAGCCCCGCGTCGTCGCGAGCGGACGCGCGGGCGCGGAGTCGCCGCGAGCTCCGGCGCCGTGGAGCCTCGCCCCGCGGGCGCGCGCCGCCCGGGGCGGGCTGCGGGCCCGGGCCGCGTGGTCGCCGTCCGCCGGCGCGGCTGGCGCCGGGCGGAGGCCGCGAGCCGCCGGCAGGCGGGCTCGGCGAGGGGAGCGGGCGCGGCGCGGCGGCCGGCTCACACCCAGGCCATCCAGCCCTCGTACATGAGGCACAGGTTCTCGGCGCTCGTGGCCTCCGCTATGATCTGGTCCACCTGCGCACCGAGACACGGCCACCGTTAGGTCACGGGGAACTTGAATATACGATATAAAAGGAAACATCATTTGACGTGTGTATAATCAGTGCTGATGTTCTTAAGTAATGTTTAATATTGATACGAGCAGGGATTCCTAGAAATAAATTACGCCCATTGAAGTGTTTAGTCAGTGTGCGTGATGTTTTTTTTTTATAAAATAATAATTTTCATTCAAAAATTTGTTCATAAAATAATGCATTATTTCATAAAATATTATCTTTCTGCAGCGATCCCCTCGTTAAACTTAGAAGTGTGCCGAGTTTCATACTCTTCCGTTGGCGCATCGTTCATAAAAAGAGATACGAAAGTTGATGCTTCACGTATTAATGTATAGATTAAGACATATTTTTAATTGAATGTTATAATACTTGTAGTAGAATTATTTATATCTTGTCTAAGTAATAAAAGTGTTTTCTCTTTGTCTACGCGCTTGTACTTTGAAGAATAGTTTTGCAAACTAACCAAAATAGTGTCTAGTGGCACAAAATCACAACTATGAACAATAATTCGGCGTCTAAAAAGAAATGTTAATAACAAAGTATTTTCAGATATATCACGTTCATAATATTAACAGGTGTTAATATTATGTCCGCTCGCCTCGTGCCGTGCAGTGAGCGAGCGGGCTGGTCGCTGGCGCGGAAACTACAGCAGGAGAGCTCGTGACGGAGCGCGCACTCGCCTGCTCGGCGGGCAGCGGCCGCCCCTCCAGCTTGAGCCGCACGCGCTTCCACACGCCCGCGCCCTGCCGCGCGCCGCCGCCCGCGCCCTGCCGCGCGCCGCCGCCCGCGCCCGCGCCCGCCGCCGCGCCTGCGCACCGCGCCGCGTCACACAACCCGGGGCGGGCTCGGCCGTCCAAATTATCTACTCGGCATTTCATATTTTAAAAATAAAAGTACGAAATAGAAAACCTATAGAACAACTTTGTGGATTAACACTATAGATAAATTTTAATATGTTCTCGAATGCGTACCATTGTTTCAAAGTGAATAATAAGGTTCCACTACACTTGGACGAACGTACACTTAATTGAACTTATTTTCTTAGAAAAAAAAATCTGGTAAAAATGTCGATTAATAAATGTCGCATGTTATAATTAAATACAACACAAACCATGTTTCCCAGCACTACTTTTGAAGCTGGTGACGGCGGCCTGCCTAGTCAGCTTGCGCGTACTGGCCTCTGACCACTTATTAGGTAAACTGAAAAAAATGTATACATTTCAAATTAAGAACACATTAAAATTTTAAGCAATTTGAAGACGTGGCAAGGGCACGCGCGACAAGCGGCACGCGGACTCCTACTCTATGAGCATGTGCAGCAGCGCGGGCAGGTCGCGGCGCAGCGCGTCCGCCGCCGCCGCCGCGTCCGCCGCCGCCGCCGCGCCCGCCGCGCCGCCCGCCGCCGCGGCCAGCTGCGCGGAGCCGGCCTGCCAGCGCGCGGAGAACTCCTGCGCCGGGTTGTGTCCCTGCGGAGCGCGCGCCGGCTGTACTCGTGGCTTCGGTATTCGGTGCGACTATACGTTTCATTGAGCGAATTAATTTGTATAATTTGAATCAAATTCAGTGCGATCATTTGATGGGTTAGATATTTTGGTGACTGATAGTACGGTGTAAAGGTGTTGACAATGAGTATTTATTTTTAATATAGGGTTCAGAATAGTCACTTGGTTCTGGGTGCCAATCGTTAAGGGCAACCGTATGTAGATTCCAAAATTGGAAAGTTTTCACCTTTTTCTATTATTAACCAGTTTATGAATATCTATGAATAATGTTTCATTGCAGCATCGTCGTAAAAAAGGAGTTCGATAAAATGCGACAATAAATGGGCTACTGAAAGATGATATCAGAAAATTAGACCGAGGTACGTAATGTAAAAAAAACGCGTTCAAATGTTCAGGTCGTCAGTGCAAAACAGCGTCAGCGGTGCGACAAATTGCGTTTTTCATCTGCGCAGAGCCGGGCCGACGGCTCCGGCCGCACTCACGTCGTTGACGGCGTGCAGCGCCTGCAGCGGCGCGCGCAGGTCGGCCAGCAGCGCGGCGCGCGCGGCCATGGGCGCCGCCAGCCGCGCGCCCGCCGCCGCCAGCGCGCCGCCCGCCGCCGCGCGCGCGCTCTCGGCCGCGCGCGCCGCCGCGCCCAGCCCGCTGCTCACGTCGCGGACCAGTGCCGACACCGTGTCCACCTGCGGCACGTACATTGCCTGCTTTATCTAGTTTCTATTATATTCAGCTGCAACTTAACTCGCATTGCGATTCCTAGCTTTCCAAAATAAATACATGGTCTTTAGATTATTTCCAGGTGCAAACATTTCTACCCGTGGTATAAATATTAATCCCGGATTAACGACATGACCTGAGACTCAGTGACTAAAATCACTGGTCACTGTTACTGTTCACTTATTCCACACGAATCGGCTGGCAACCTAGGAATCTATAAACTTAAGTTAATATTAATGTATAACACAAATGCATTACTACATATTATAAAATCCCTTGCTTTGCGGCAGAAATAAAAATAACAATTGAAAAAAAACTTATAAAACATACATTAAACTATTTTCCTTACCCACTGCGCGTCGATATTCCCTTCGGGGTGCAGCATTTCCATGAGCGACTCCTCCACGGGCGACACTTGCAGCGAATACTTCTGAGACAACGTGCACGCCTGTAGCGGACACGGCCCACGTTATCGTTTGGCGTACTAATAAATTGCACTTTGTTGATCGGCGTTCAAGTACAATAGTGAAATGTAAATGGGTGGGAGTTGATGATTGAAATAAAGTGACGATAGGTAGATATTTATATTTTGTTTCGAACATAAAAATGTGTGATTTGATTTTTTTATGGATGAATGGTTTTTGTTTTTATGAACGTGGTGTGGACTTTGAGTAAATGATGTCGTATTAATACAATTAATACATTTTTTGTCGTGTTTGTGTAATAGTCGCGTGGGGTGCGGCGCGAACCTTCTCCCAGTGCGCGAGCGCCGTGCGCAGCGTGCGGGTGGCACGCGCGGGGCGGGCGCGGCGCGCGGCGGCGGCGCGCGCCAGCGGCGGCAGCGCGGCGGCGGCGGCGGCGGGC
>DWEI01003527.1:0-12739 GCA_018245875.1 Mysoria ambigua | reverse complement strand
CTTTTTACAAACGGTGCGCGAACGGACGAGTATGAAAGTTGGCACACTATAAAGTTCAGATGGGGCATCGTTGGAGAAAAATAGAATATTGTGAAATAAAGCATTATAAATACCTTATTCTATCGAAAAATCACCTCACGCACACTGACTAAACACATGCTCACAAAACATATAAAATGTATATATGTATAATGTTTGTATAATTCTATATCTTTGGACGGAGGTCATCGTGAAAATTAAAAACTATTACTGCATGTTTTAATCAGTGCACCATTTGGTTTCAAAAAATATTTAGTGTCTAGGCTTGCGAAGCGGCTGGTTAGTTGGCAAGGATATGTAGAAAGAATGACTTAAGAGTTATCAAAATTCCCGGCTAACGGGAAGTATACAGTTGGTATAGGCGAACTTAGCACGTACGTCGACAAAATCTGAGACGTATTAACAAAACCAGGTCTAAAAATATTGTTAAGCAGGCACGGTGACTTTAATCTATGCAGGTGAGATTAATTGCAATAACTCTAGAAGATTTAATCTCTTCTTGTTAGACATAAGCGTGTTACTAAGTTCATAAATATGTTTAGTGAAAGTATCACGGCTTTACGACATTTCCAAAATTAACACGTTTCATCGCTATTACCTATTTGTTTTCGATGTCATGATCAGAAATTATTAAATATGCTAAATTCACATTTAGAAAACTATTTTCTATCTAAAATAACTATATTATTAAGGTTAAAATGTTATTAAAGTAAACGTAACATTATGGCAGTAATGCGTAAAGACGTAGGCAGGGTAGTGAAGTAAACTCTTACGTTTCACCAGTTACGTTTATGGCCCACCATCGAATAGCTGGTGAGCCTATTACCATACACCGGGCACATACCTATACTGTGCGACCTGGGATTCGAACCCAGTACCTACATCACGATTAGCAGTTGCATTTGCAACCACTCAACCAACCAGCCAGCCATATTTGTACAATAAGTATTGAATATTAAATCAGCTACTATTTCGTGACCATGTTTTGATTAGAGAAAAATAAACTTATAATCCAAATACGAAGGTAATATTGATAAATTATGTTTACATAATATCTTCTAATTTTTATAGGCCTCATTCCATATATGCTTTTTGTTGTATATCTTCTTATATGCTTTTTGTTGTTGCCCAGCATCATACATTTATCGTTTTCTGTACAACTATACGCAATATAAGAATCAACTCATAATCTGCAAAATCTCATAATCGTTCGTTAAAAAAAATACACTCAATTTATATAGATATACAGTAGTAATCATGTTAAGATTATTAATCCAACAATGAATATGTATGTACATGCCGGTGTTTACTTACTGTGATGACGTGACTACTTACTTTATTATTTTTAGTTTGAGTTTAAAACAACTAACCGTTAAATAGGTTTTGCTGCCATACACCGTATTTTCATATTCTTAGCCACAATGTTACTGTTGATATTTCAAAACGCTATAAAATATAAAATAATGTGAAAAAGGTATGTGTTAAAGAAATGACTACAAAAATGTTGTAAGAACGTGTGGCATAACAAAGAATTCCGATTAGTTGGACTTTGTAAGTACATAATTTGTTGCCGACATTTTCTTCCTGCCCGCACCCGGTTAAACTTTACCGCGTTGCGTAATTTGAGAAACGAATGTTGCTTACTCGCTTCAATAGCGGTTTGCAGTTGCATTTGCAACCGCTGTGTGGACAGGTGTGGCGTTACTATCGCATCAGTCTATCTCGCTCACACCTCCCACTCGATTGAAGTAAAGCCTGTTTTCGTTCGTACGCGCGTGACGTCAGTTTGAGTTCGGTTGCCGTTCTCTTAGCTACGTTGTTATCAATTAAATGACATACGGACAGTGTACGCGCGAACTTTTTTCACGATCAAAATCTCTGTGATTGTTAAGGTTAAGTTTGTTTAAACGTGTTTGTATTGTGGGAACGAGGTTTTTTGGTTTGAAACTTGTGTGGATCGTTGTGTTGGCCGTGTGTTTGTGATCACAGGTGTCGCATTCCGGCCGGGACGCCGACGCAGCCTCAGCACCCACATTGTGGGCAGGTGGATCGCTAGACAACCCTATTGACTAAAGTAAGTACCTTCATGTCACATTGTAAATCCCCTTGTCAAATATATAAGCAAGTGAGCGGTGCTTTCTATTGTTAGGACACAACAGCGTAAATAGGTCGCTTGAATAACATCAAGCAGTTGAGTAAATTTCAAAAAGTTTATAAGTAGGGTAATATTATATGGACTGGTGACAAATTAAACATACGTATACGATACACATATCATAATATCTCAAAGTTAGCCTGTAATTGTAGGAAGTTCACACAAAACTAAGTTTAGCCTTAGGGTTAAATGAAGCATAGGTGTGTCGCTGGGCACTAAACAAGTATTAATATCCTACATTAGTTGTGCAGTATCGTTCAGATATGCAAATAATCTTAATAGTATTATAATTTATAATGTAGGTATCCAAGCTCCAAGTACCAGGGTACCATAAACACGCTGCAGGCGAAACGGTTATCTATTAGATTACTTTGTGTCCGCCTATCGTGCTATGAACAATGGCCGAGAGTGTTACTTTAAATGGACGTATTTATTATAATAATACGTATATAACTTCATGATAGCAACAACATATTCGATCAATGACGTTAAAGATCTGTGGCCTACGTTAATAGTTTTAATAATTGCGAGCCTACCTTCTACATGAAATTATTTTCACCGTACGTTGGTAAATGCAAATCTTAAAATGTGTGTTTCTGGTAAGGAATGTCATTGATTTACTTAGATCAAACTATCAGAGTACCTACATTTGTAAATTCATAAGGGAACAATTGCACAACATTGAACAACTAATGAACAACATTTTAATTTAAAGACATATCGCATTAGCACAACCCTTATGAGCGTGATATTTCGTTCATACCGCCTGATTTTAAAATATTTAGGCTGCTAAATTAAAACGCCTTTCGTAAAGATAATAGGCCTTACAGCTTATCTAAAAGGGTAATAACGAATTTGTGTTAGTGAAATATCGGGTAGTTTGCAAGTTATTCTGATAATTGTATAATATAAGATCTTGTACGTAGGTTTCGCTAATTCTCTTTGTAGACATATTATGCATGCATTTAATTTATTAAACATAGGTTTATTCTACGTGATACAACTTATAGTGCTTGTATATGTGTTCACTGTGTAGTAGACACAAGTTAGTTATTTTTATTATTTTAAATGCCCGCTTGATTTACACAATTAATGGTAGCTATAAAAAATTATGCATGCGCAGTTTTCTTTTTGAATTCATTATACAAAATAATATTGTTTTGTAAACAAACAGTTTTGTTATGGCAACCTCAAAGTATCGTTTTATCATGTACTATTAAATTGGAATTTGCATTTAAAATTTTAAGTAGTTGCTCGAAGTTTCGTTTTGTACCCGGTCTATGGCGATAGGTTCAACCGCTACATTACAGTAGGTACTTACACTTCTCTGTCTACCTTTTAGGAGATTACAGGCGTACATTTACAATACATATTCACAGTGCCGAATCTACTTATAATAGGTTTAGGCAGAGATAAAGAATTTCCATTTGAGTCGGTTCTCGCAAACTCCTTTCAAAGTCGTTATACATGTTTATTTATTAAAAAACTTCTTACCTCTCCTTCTTTAAGATGATATTTTCATCAAATAATATCGCTATAAAATGAATACGTTCCAATAATTATGTATTACGACATCAACTTCGTTTATATCGTAACTTGATTGACGTTTGATGAATTATTATAAGCGAATATGAATACTACATAATCCATACTCAAAAGATGTTTTTCCTCGACAACTTTTGTTAATTCATTAGTTACATATTCATAGATAATTTTCATTTATTTGGATTCTATTCTCAGGGTATGTCCATTAAATGTTAAAAATACGCCAGCGTGTTCTTTTTTTGAACAGTTATTTATCGGCACCTATGCGTTCTTTATCGGCACTGGTAGAATTTACATATATCACGCTTATAATCTCCAGAGGGGTAGGTAAAGGAGTATAGGATAATGAAACATATTTAATTATTTTGGAACATTTGATCTAGATGGAAAAACATTTTCTGAAAATAAAAAAAACACTTTATTGAGCATTGTCACAGACGATTGCTGAACGAATATAAATCGATTACATCGTATAGGTATCTGTGTTTTTTACTCTGACATCTGCTATCAATTGCTTAGTGGGCGACAAGCACCGTGACCAAAGTTTGTTGTCCGTCGGTCAAATTCTACATTTTACCGTTGAATATTAAAAAATAACGCAGATGCCGTTCTTAATCCATTCCCGTTGAAGCGTGAATTTTTTAAAATGTTTCGCTTTGACATTGAACATTTTTTTCTCGACGCTTATACTTTATATGACATAATGTTGAGGCCAAGTTGCCGTATAATGCAGTCTTATCGTTTTTCAGTTGGGTGCTAAAATCTATTCGAAATGACGATAAAAAAATTGTTTTCCACTTTTTTTAATTTTTAACGATTATGAAAATTATAAGTAAGTATGTGGCAATATTAATTACATGACTATATCAGTTGAATGCATGTTATAAAATTATAAGAACTAGAACAATTGACACGTCATAATTATCTTCATCAAAATTTGTCTGGCTATGAATTTCACCTCAGTTGCTAACTATAAGTCAATCCACCCCTGGACATAGGCTTACTGTAATGACACTCGTTTCAATGCTTTGCTAATCGGGAAGTCATATAAAAACAATAAAAGTAAACAGAATAAAATGGCGTGCGTTAAAGTGAATGCGTTCCACGCGAGCCTGCAGCACAAGTAATGGCCAATTGAAGGGAAGCGGTTAAAGAACTGCAGATAAAGTTATGAAATATGGTGCCACAGAGCGAGCCCCTTATCAATACGATCACTAATGGCGGTGGAAAATTATAGGTGTGGTTGGCGATCGTGTGAAGACGCAAAGTGATGCTTTGGTATAAATAATTCAATTGGTTATTAATTATAGTTCTTCCATTGTTAAAAGGTTTCGGGCTCACATTCGTATCGTACATTATTCAATGCGATTAGTGTATGGGCTTACACGTAGTTAATTATGCTGTTGCATTTTAAAATTGTTGATTTAAATTCCTTTATAAAGATACAGATATTTTGCACGCGGTCCTCTCTGTCTAGCCCGTAAAGGACCTGCCTTGTAGATATGTATGTATGTATTTTTATTTATTGTGTTGAAAGGTTACACGTTTACTATGAGCAAGTAAAAATAGTAGTTGTACGATATTATACATATTTGAGAGGTTACTGGAATTTGTATATCGTATTTCAAGTCGTAAGTTACTCAAAAAATTATAATGTTTTTTTTTATTTCGGTACTAATTTAATTTTACTTGCACATAAGTTTGTTTGATAGTTTAATTATTTTCCTGTAAGCCCACTGAAGATACTGTCAATGTGTTTCAAAACTAACGGGTGTGGCATGTGACCTTTGTATTGTCAAAATCATCTCATATTACGACGACATGGAATGCTATTATTATTTAAATTCATTTGCATCTCATTAACATAGAGTTCTTTACGCTCGACTATTATGTCAAGACAACTGCCTGCCCTTGCTCTATATCTAATATATTAGCATTGGATATTGTTATAACAATGTGATTATTGATTTGATATAAGATTGTCTAGTACTGTTTCTGTAATGTCCTACGATTTACACTTAAATGTTAGTATTGGGGATAATTTAAAGAAATCAATTTCGGTACTTAGCTCTGATGAAGATTTATTGGTTACACAAAGATTGTATGTATCTTTGTGTAACCACTGGGTCCAACTGGCGAGTAATTTCATTCTGTATTAGAGCCCTCGGTTAGGTATTTTGGCGTTAAATGACATTTACTTCAATTAATATTTACTTTTCTATCTACCAGCGTAAGGAAGTAATATACCCGTGAAGAATATAATATATTCATATACGAAAATATTCCTCGAGGAGTTTTAAATAACAAATGGAAATTTACATTGAAATTTAAATTAGGTACTAAGTAAGTACTTACATTAATCAATTTTATAAGTTTTAATCGTGACATAGCTTAATTTGAAGAATTGAAAACTTTATTTCGTAAAACTGGATCAATCGCTCGTCTCGGCTTTGTAAAAGTCGTATGTAATCGTATCAGAACAAACTAGTGCTGCTAAGTCACGACATCAAAGTGTTATACGGTCTGGTCGTCGGCTTATTGTTCATCACTAAATTGAAATGGAATGGCTGACATTTTAAAATTCCAAGTTGCGCACCGCTCACCGCGCTTGTGGCGGTGCTATTGGACGCATCGATCCGTCACGCAGCGCGAGTTAGCTGGAGTTGGTAAGAACTAGATTATTCAGTCGTTTCAGCAATGGCACCCGCCAATAATTGGATCTGGTTACGGTGTCCGATCGCTGTATCTATGTTGAGTGTAGCCGCTGTAGAGTTACATGCAAATTCGGTACAATACTCACCCATACATCATTGTTGGTCGGACACCAAGGATTAATTTCACCAAATACGGCTGATCTAATAAGCGGTTTCGTTCCGTACTGAATTGTATTTGGACAGGGTTCATATGTTTCCGATTTTGTGAAGATTTATATAATTTTCTGCGTTTGTGTATTTTAAGTTTGAGAATTTGTTTAATGTAACATAATTTATGATCATTTGGCAAAATACGGAATAATACTTTTAAGCGGGTAAGTTGCGTAAACTTATTATTATCTATTTATTTGAAGAAAAGTTTAATCACAGTTTATTGTAAGTTTTTAATTCACTACAAACGCAATGTCAATTTAAAACAGTCCACTTCGTGAGCCCTGCCTTCCAGATTCCTTAACGAATGCCCTAACAAATATTATCGTTTCATTTCAAGTGTTCGATAATATCAGAGACAAGTTTCCATTTATGTCCGCGCCCAATGTGCAGATAGTATCAAGAAGGACGAAACAACGCAAAAAGAATGGAACACTTTCCTATGTGGGTCTATTGTAAGTTCGCACGATGAAATACTGCTCGGTTTCTCAATTATCTTTTTTATTATTCTCTTGAAATACGGCCCCTCTTAACGCCTTTTTTGTGAACTTATTAAACTATTGTATCCTTTGAGAATTTTGTATATCTGTAATATGTATTTGCAATACTAGGTTGCAGAATGGTGACGGTGCGAGAGTCACCGCTGTTACGTGTGCTGACCCTGCTCTTTGGTGTCTAGATTTATAAATGGCAAAGCCTGGTTCATTTCGAAGAACTGCTGAAACATACGTTCAGTCCCTCCAAAAGTATTGGAGGAAAGCTCAGTAATGTTAACGGTAAAACGTAACTGATTAATAACATAAAACACCAACCACCAAATCGTTATGCATAATCATACGTGCTGTTGAGTTTGGATATCTGTAGTGGTCCATTACACTATCGAGGAATACGCTTGCCTAAATAGCCTATTTGTGAGTAGTCTGACTCCATACACCTTATCTGAACTGCTGAACTAAAAGCAAAAACGAATTATTGTATCGGAAGTATCGTTAGTTTAAAGGAAATACGTAGCTATGTCCCAACATAATGTATAAGGGGTGTTTATTTAAGTAAGTAGGTAAGGATCCTTGCCGTGGCCGTGAAAAGTGCAATAAAAAGGATGAAGTAAATTTATATTTTTTAACTGTAAAACGTCGATTTTATAACTAGTGATAATTGTTTTATTTTGTTTTGAGTAATGTCAACTTGTAGAAAATGCAATTCACGATATTTCTGCGTGTGAGTTCTATTAGACATTTTTATCTAAACATTGTTTCAAACTTCCTTATTCTGTTTGTCTTGTTATAATATGTCACGTCTGAAAGCAACAATGAAATAACTGTCTTAGGCGTTAAGATCGTACTAAGAAAGTAGAGAGGCGTGTTATTACTAACAGTAAACTAGATTTATTGTGACGATAGACGTAATATTTTTTGAAATATAATTTTATAATTTCTTTGTTTTTATTTGTAATGATTACATAAACGACCTGATTTTAAATATATTTTTATGGATGAACTTCGTACAGAGTTAAAATAAACTACTGATTAAATAAAAGTCAATTTTATATTCTAATTATTGTTTTATAATGCAGTGCAAACAAGCCAGTTTGCTGTGTTACGAAAACGTCTTAATTGAGTCAAACCGTACGTGTCAAATCAGTGAACGTCGCAGTGGATCACACAAATCGTATTGTTCGAATCAAACGCGCCGAGGAATGCCGGCCGGGCCCGATACTATTCGAGAGTGGCACGAAGGGCCCAATTTGTCCGATGTGACAGCTCTGAGAGTTTAGACGAGCCGCAGACCACGCGAGCTGGACTGCACCGCAGCTGTTTTGTATGAGGTACACGAACGGCGGGATGATAAATTGGATAATTAGTTTAGAATCACGACGCTGTGTGCATTGTCTGTATGATTTCGAAGCTCCTATTGCGACTGCTTAAAGGTCAGATTTGATTGTTGGTGAAAATTGTACGCCGGTAGTGGCCATATTCTGTGTATTCAACGGTAGTTACTCACTGTTGTTGTACGCGTACAGGAAGAAATTAAATCAACTCTCACTCCTGACTGCGTAGCTCATTACGAAAGTATCACCGTCACGACTTGACTTCTCATTGAATATTATGGCGTTAAAATAAATCGGTCATACATTCATCTATTGACACATCCTTTTCCTTAATGCTTTTGTATTCACTCTCTGCTAGTCTTATTACCATATACGTGCATCCATTTTACGCAAAGAGGTGCTAACTCTCAATAGCTATTTAAAATATAAATGCGCTATCAATTAAATGGATCTTTTTAATTAACTTTTTCAGGCCAAGTGTAAAGAGCGATGTGAAATAAAATTGTGAAAATCGTATTCGCAACATTCCCAGTGCCAAGGTTGGACGCTTTGCATTAACAATTAAATGCCACGGCAGCAATAAGTTTAAAATTGGACCTGGGATTCTTAGTAGCAAATATAGTAATTTTATTCCATCTGATTGAAATTACCAATTCAGAATTAACTTGGGGTGAATAAGGTATGGCTTTTGAAATTTTATCACTGCACGACTTCTGACTTCTCCGGCCCTTGGGAACTAACGACATGCGATCGTTCGGAATATATTGTGTTACTGTTATTCTTGAATTCAGAATTACGGAGTGACGGTGAATAATTATGAAATGTATAAACAAAATTATAACCCTCATGAAAAATATGTTAATTGTGTATGTAACATAGAACCAAATCATTAATATAAAGTCGATGAAAATTGAGATACAAGATTTTTATTAAATATTCACTTCAAATATATGTTATTTAATTGGTGAAACGTGGGAGTATTGTGCATTGTTCTGCCTACTTCTTCGGGGATTACAGGCGTGAAGTTACGTCCCTTAAAATATATTAAAAGTGACCTGTTAATCGTGTATAAATATTGTGTTACATTCTAAAGTCCTTTTTAAATCAACTACTACGTCTCTCAATAACGTATTCTCCCAAGCTCTCGTGGCTGAGCTCAGCTTACAGTTGACGCGAGATCGTACTAGAGACAATACTCAGCTCGGTAGCTGCTGATTTGATACTCGACTGAATTATTTTCGACTTATAGGGTCATCGACAGGAATATTTACGCGGGCACCATGGCTGGCATGTCGGCTATCGGAACGTCCATTTCGTACGGCATGTTGATACTTTGATTGGACTCCCGCCACCTGATATTATTGACGTCGAAACGGAACCGTTGGTCGATAAACATCGGATATAATTTAGACTTAACTATGTATTTATGGCCGTTTGGATTTTGTTTCGATAAAACACGGTATCAAGTTAAGTCAATTCGTGTTTACCGCTTGTCCAGCTGATGTAAACGGCTCGGACAATTTTGCTCAATTTTATGTGTTTCGGTATTTTCGCCTATATGATAATAATGATATGTATTGTCTGTTATTATCCGTACGCTGTTTGTTTACATTCAATCGTGCGCGTTGTATGAACAAAGCGGAGAAATATTCCGCGGCCCACTGAATCATTTGTTTCTTTCCTGAGATTCTCGAAGAATTGTTGCAATTGTTAACTTCTCGTGTTACAAATTACTCACTACGAATGAACATGCATTGGCATGTAACCTAGTATGTTAAATTCGTATCAACGTACCGCAGAAAGGCAATTGATGCCGCCATAGTAATCACCTGACGAACTTTCTCAATGATTTCTATTTACATTAACATATCCATATATTTTCCATGATGATTATGTGTAAGGTAATTTAAGATGCGATTTGAGCGCCATTTGTGGGTCTTTGATGACAGATAATCAAGGGGATGTGTTTTTTAGTTTTCTTTGGTGGGACAATAATATTTGCACGATACTGCTATTTCAATGTTAAATCGAGTATATTACTCAACAGTTTGTTTATTTAAAATGTATCGCATATATATTAAGATTAAAATTTTTAATGTTTAATGTCCTAATTGTACTTACTATTCTAATTAGTATTAATGACTGATAAAATCACATATGTATTATGCATGTAAATACGAGTCAGCATTCCATCCGTCTATTAAACGATGGCGTATGAAAATTTCCGACCGAATATTGTCTATCGTAGGTATATTAGCTATCACTTGCTAACAAAATTGGTGATGAAGTCAATATTAAAAACTAGTCTAATGTCCGCGTATAGTCTACGTGAAATAATAGTTTTTTACTGTTCCGTTCATTGAAGCTATATTTCTCTTAAACATAGATACAACGTAAAATTTACCTTTACCCCCGGGCGCGTTGGGACAAAACAGCGAGTGATTTATTCTACGAAAGACTTATTACTTCCTTGTACAATTAGATAATATAACTCTTCGGTGACAAACGGCAGGCGGCGGTTGGCCGCGGCTCGGCGTCACGTCGAGATTGGCAGTTGCGCAATTGTGGTTTACTTTGTCGCCGGCAGCGAAGTGCTGGAAAAGGATAAATGATAAATATGCATGACGACGACTAGATCGTCGCAAAGTTAGGATTCAAATTAATAATAATAGTTAATAAGTAAACATACATTGAACACAATTAAGTTTTTGAAGTTTGAAAGCTTATGAGTTAAGTTTCAAGCTGGTTCTGTCTTGGAACTTAACTGGGATTTGGCTAATTTTCTTTATTTTGAACTTGTTTTGTAGTAATGTCAAGAATTGTACATAAATAGCAGGTGGAATATTGAACTCGAATGCTCATACGGCCTTTGGCTGGCGTCCAAAAACGGTTGCGTCTAGAACATTTTCAGATAATTCAGTCATTGCATGGGAGTAAATTTTACAGTATATTTATAGGTAATAAAATAATTATACTAACACAATATTATCGCTCGTTTATTTGAGGAAGCAGATTTTCCAATTCCTTCACACTACTCTTTAAACTAAAAGGATTCGGTCTCATTCTTTAGTTTTTTAATAATGAGGATTTTATTCATAACCATAATGTCGCATTAAAGACTGTTAGGAATAGTCACATATATCAGCTATAATGGCCAATTAAGCCGGCAGCGCTGCGCAGGTTCCAACGAATCCCAGTCTTTTAATTTGTACTCCAGCATAAAACTATTTACTTATCAGAATAATGGAGCAGTTCGTGTATATTTCAAAGAATTAGAATAATTTAACTTAATTGCATTCCAAAATCAATAAATGAGCATTTTAAAAGATTGTCTAAATGGAAAAAGCGGTGTATAAAGGTTCTATATAACAAGGTTGAGGTCCAAGTATGCAGATTTATAACATGACAATGTGTGAATGTAGAGACAGGTGCCCGAAAGAAAGGCAGCGTGCCAAGTCGCGTAGACCTTGATAAGTGGCATTTATATCGCATACCAATATTAAAATGATACGAAGCCTGAGAATTGTAACATTACAGTTTTATCTGCCACTCTTACAGAAATTGTGATTTAGTTTTTTTTTTTTTGCATTTCAATGATTTTTGCAATTATTCGCGTGTTATCATTATAGTGTTCCAATGCTACGTTCTTGAAATATCTTAAAATATGTTATAGCAAAAAGCGTTAAGAATGAAATACTTATAAAAATTGTTCTTTTGTTTAATATATTAGAACTTTCGTCGTCTTTTTTATTTTGTGCGTATATGGCTGTAGAAAATAAAGGACCCTTTTTATTCAAAACTCATAATCATATAATTTTAATATGGCTCGCCTCAACTAGATATCCTTACATAAACACGGGATTACCTAGCCCAGAGCGAACAACTCAGAGCTTCTAGTGAACCACCTTTTCGTATACCATACTCAATGCGCTATCACTTGTCAGTTGATATTTCACGCTCAGATCGATCAGAGGCGGAATGCGCGCGATAGTTGTTGGCCTCTACAGCGACCGAGGAGGTTGAGGCGCGATCGATCGGCCGTTGTCTTACTGTTTCACGTCACTGAAACTTTATGCACGTGTATAAGGTGAACGGTGAATGAATGTTTCCGTGTTCACGATGTCGAGAGCAAAAAATGGTAGAAATTTAAAGAGTTATTTTTGGTATTTATTTATTCTGGTTTGTTTCGCCGTATACTGATTAATTGTTTTATTTTTTGTTTTAAATTGATTATATTACGTAACTTCACGCCTGTAATCCCCGAAGGGGTAGGCAGAGGAATGCAGAACATTCCCACGATTCACCGGT